>MU871609.1:10195-23425 GCA_036418205.1 Ostertagia ostertagi
GGAAAGGCGGGCCGGACGAGTTTTCTGAACTTGTTTGCTTCCATTGTTCCACTAATCCACGCATATTTGAATTAACCGCACGCCTTAGTCCACGCTGCGTACAATGAGGCGTGCGCGAGGT
The DNA here is from genome assembly GCA_036418205.1 of Ostertagia ostertagi. Lineage (NCBI taxonomy): Eukaryota > Metazoa > Nematoda > Chromadorea > Rhabditida > Trichostrongylidae > Ostertagia > Ostertagia ostertagi. The sequence continues at coordinate 10,317 of MU871609.1, forward strand.
ATCTCGTCCATAAGTTGAGATTAGTCGCCACAGGACCATCCGATAAGAACAGCGATGGACTTCGAAGTACAAGGCAAGCGACCGCGAGGAGCCCCAAAGAAGAGGTGGAAGACGTATCAAGAAGGACCTAAGTGAAGTCACGGCCACAGCAGATGCCCTGGACAGAGCAAAGTGGCGACGACTGACAAAGACAGCGGACCCTGCGACTGCGCGGGACTAACGCTAGGGAGAAGAAGAAGAAGAAGTTAAGGCACAACCCAGGCAGAGGTCGTGTGAACGCTTCCCTTCGGTCTGTAGTATAGACCCCTAGAGGACAATCACAAATGTGGCGTTCCCGTGCACGGAAACCAACCGACAAGAGCGCTTGGGCCTTGCAAAGTAAGCTGCTGAAGCTGCAGATTTTTTTTCTTATCAGGCTGTTCTCGCCTCATACTCTCCTCTCCGCGCTTAGTCTCTCATTCCCTTAGCACAGCCGATTAGGAAGGTGAGTGAGCCCTTAACCTAAGCGTTTTCGACGGATTCTTTTCCTTTTTTCTTTACTGCCGGCCCATTTCGCACCAATACATTCGCATTCGTGTGCAAGAGCCACACCAATGTGATCCTGGGGCATGCCTTCAAGATTACTCGCCATGGGTTCACTTTACAAAGCTCCAGCACCATGTCGCGCATTTAGAGACGCGACAACGACACATCTGTGACACTTGTGGGCTACTCTATCCCATCCAATAAAGTGGTCCTACGCACGACTTTTGCTGGGCTTGGTGGTAAGTAAGAAGGGTGTGGCTATACTCAGTAGTGACAATTATTCCTTCAGAAGGAAAGAGAGAGGGGTGCGCGTCATCACTGTAGGCAGGCAGCATTCTGCATTCTTTTAACCTTCTGCGACTTTTTGATATCGTAGATGAGATGGCACTCCTGAATATGATAGTAATGGCTGTGAACTTTTTTACTGACCGTCTGCCTCATCGACGACATAGATTTGTCCAACCCCTTTGGAATCCTTCCAACGCGTCATTGGTTACGGTAATTTGAGAAGGGATGGATCGTAGGTTGCACTGAAATTCCAAAGATAGCACTGACTGATTGTCATTCCGAAGAAGTAGGGGTTTCACTGAGCCAATGGAACAGATTTCAGGGAGATTTCCCTGCAGAAGGAATCGTTAGTAAGTAACATGAAAATAATCGAGTACCTTTTAGGAATAAATTTTTGAGTTTCGGCGCCCATAATTATGAGGCACTCTCCAGAATGAACCCCTGCTAGTTGTACAATCTCTTCAATTACTACGGTATTCAAGTAGCGAGCACATATTTAATGGAGGAATGATTTGATCAATATTGATTAATGCTTCTGGAATAAGCCGCGTACTAGACTTCTCCTTGGAATCGTATTGCACTGGATCTGTGACATGTTAAAACTTTTGTCTATTTTCCCTTTGTTCTAGTTTTCTGTAATACTTGTCGACAAGGTAGAAGTCTTGGTTTACACGGCGGGAGCTGAAGTTCCATACTTTATCAGTCCCGCGCATTTCCTCTGTGCCACCTTCTTTTTATTGGTATACCACCCAACTGCCAACCAAGTCCTCCAATCTCTACGAATATTTCAACGAAGCCTATGCATAGTAATGTTCTTATCAGCTCAACTCTTCATTGATTACGTCATTTTTTATACATTTTTTTCGATGTAAGTCAATATCCAATCATGTACAATGTGAAAATTTCATAATTAATATGGGTTCGGATAGTTGGGCTATTATGCTCCGATACCGACGAATACTGATAGTGTTATTGTAATCGAGGCCATTGCTAGAACGCCAATGGCCACCAGCATCACTCGGATTCGATTAATCTGGAAAGAAAAGCACAGAATATTAGTATATAATAAAGGTGATCATGAATGGAGCCAGCGAAATGGTTTGACTGAATAGCTTCAATGAGGCCCTGCAGTAAGTTGGCAGCTCCATCACGAGAAGCTTACCTCGGGGGCTCACATAGAAAACGCGATGTTGTTGCAGTAGAAATTGTGTGACACGACCAGCCGGTTATCAGTCAGTTTCTCAACATACAGACATAGTGAAGATCATGTCGCCGACCCTAATGAAAGCAACGTTCAGGTTCTTCGTAGAAATTAAGCTTTTTTTCGCGAGAAAGCAAGCGGTATGAAGCGGAAAACTATTCCTCACACAACTTTCGGAGACTTGACAAGGCGAAGCGCAAGGCCTCAGTCGCAGTCAGATATGGCCGTCCGCTCAAGACCGTGAGTCGCCCACAAATCACTGCTATTTCGCTTCGCTGCTACTGGAGGGAAGGGTTTATTTTCAGCCTTGGCGAAGGTTTCTGCCGTCTTCACAATGCTAGCGTTGCACTTCTCATCTCCCATCACAAGCCGCAAACTAATGCTATCAGTTTGATCCCGGGGCTATCGTCGAACATGCGGTCACCTAACGATGTGGTTTGCGTTAAAAATGAGACAAAAGAGTGTTGACCAGCAATTGCTCCCACTTTCACCGTGTTACTCTCATGTGGTGAGAGTCAATGACGAGGTTTACTCGGTGGAAGACCGCATTTGCATCTCTGGGACGGAACGAACTACTCGGACTTGTTCCTTCAGACCGTCTTAATTTGAAGCTCCCACCGGCGCTGTCTCGCTTGAACAGCGCATCGTCACTACTGTTATCTCACACAAACTTTTTGCGCAGTGTGATTGGCTCATCAACCCCGGAGTCCCCTCTCCCCTCCGAGGCTCAGTCAAATAGCGCTTACGTTTTCTCTTGGCATTCAAAGGTGAACCAGGAGCCGTTCTCTAATCGTCTGTGCTTCACGCATTCGCGGCAGGACTCTTGAGGAAAGCTCAACTCATCTCTGAACCCTCTGGGACAGGGTGAAGCTAATAGTTTATTTTCTCAGATGGAACGGGTCTCAATCTTCCAGTAGGAGTTCTCACGACGATTTTTTCACACTTGTTGAAAATCTACACTACAGGTCCTGAATTCTGGAACCCCTGCCTTGACTGTTCTACGTAGCCCCAAAGCTTTCCCTGACTCTCGAATGACGTTTCTGGCTGAGCTAAGAATCAGTTGAAGTGTAGGATGAGATCTGGGGTTGGAGTCGAATGCAGCTTGTAAGAACCCTAACTGAGGTGAGGGGGTCGTATCAGCTAATTCCTTATCACGTAGCTCATTCTAGCCTTCGAATGGTGTCAGAGCCCGCGATCCGTCGGGCGATTCGCGCGAATCGCAAAAATCCCAAGTGCCCCATTTGAACATTTGAAACTGGCGCGGGATTGGAGAGCACCTCGCAGTATTGATCGGAGGACTTGTGATTTCTGTGATCTGTCGCGTGATTCGCGCGTATCGCGCGACGGATCGCGGACTCGGACCCCAGCCTTAGACATTCTGCGCTGTCTGCGTAAGCAACAATGTGTGCAGAAAATAATACAATTTTAGAAAATACAGAAAAAATAGAATTTCGGGGAAATTTCCGAGCATGGTGCAAACCAACCTTCTCGAAGTTCATCTCGTTCACCTCGACAAGTTTGTCGAGCGGTGCGAACACTGCACTGAGCACAATGAGCAGTACGATTGGCATTAGTGATAGTGTCAGTTGAGCCACTCGGTGGGGCCATATCGAGAGAAAGTGATCGGCGGCAATACAAATAGCAGTCGCTGGAAAGGGTGTACTTCATTAGTCCTCAACTTTCATTTTATACAGGGGGGGGGGTGGTAAAAAAAGTCACTTTGCCATGGCGCACATCATCGATTTTTCGTCGCACAGGGAGCCGATGTTAATGAAGTTTTACGGCAGAATATTCCTTAGGTGTTCCCCAAGCAGAAGCAGGCCCTCCTTCACTGCCCCACCGTCTTCAGAATATGACGTCATCTGCCGTCACCGTCGAGCTCAACGAGGCCTACCGTAATCGCTCCGGCCTGAAGCTGCTACATAATTTCTTCAATCGGTTACGTGGATAGCTTTTCTGATGCGTTAGCTTCCCAAAGAAATCTTATAGAATAGCTTCCCAAAAGAACCTTGTGGGTTAGCTTTTCTGAAGACTACATACTTGGTGACAGCTTTTGACGAGCTTTCAAGACGTCGTAAATGTCTAGTGGTTCCTGCGACGACCTCGCTGAGCTCCTACTGTGCAGCTCACATATTCCGGGGGGGGGGGGGTGGAATTTCTGGCTCTTCGTGTGGAAGGGCCTGTGCAGCCTTATTGATAATTAGAATGTTGCCCTTCAATTTTCAGTTCGGCTCAATTCGTTGGTATTTATGAATAGTCTAACCAGTATCTGTTTAAATTGGGATTTACAGTTTTTTGAACAAAACTCGCTCCGCTGTACAAATCCTTCTATGAATTTCATGAGGCAATCAACAGCGGCAATATGTGGATTTCAAGCGTGCAGTCGCAAGCGCTCGATTTATGAATTAAAACCATGTCATGTGAAGCATATAATGTTTTCGCGGAGTCCGTTCGAAACACTACCGGAAGCTGGTCAAACTGCCCAGTAAATTTCTCGGTGTATTAAGATGTGCTAGTGGTTACAGCGGCGCCATTCCAAGTCTGACGTCTAGGAACCAGATGTCATATATCCTTTTTATCTGATTGGGAATGGTTCCTGAGGATTAGTTCACAATATTCTTCCACCGTTCGTTTCGTCGTAGTCTGAACTTTCCAAGTTGTGGAAGGGAATAGAGAGCGCAGCACCGTGATGTGTGCAGGTTCCGTAACTTTCACGACCCCCGCCTCGTGATGGTCGATGTCAGACTTATGTAATCGATGCGATACTCGCTAGCGTTCCGGTCGCGTCGCGGCCAGCCATTCGACGTCATACCGTGTATCCGCAACGCGCCCAAGCGAAATCAATCGATTCCTGAAAGTCTGGACATGCCTACAGCCTCTCGGCAGGAGTCCCCTCCATCAGAACTCGAGAGAGATGGTGGTGAGTTTCCCAATAAGCCTGATAATTCCCACCTCCTTTTACCGCTGTTCCTACAGTATTTGATCCGCAGACCAGTCGACACACTCCAACCCCTCCGAGTTCCCTCCCAAACTTTCCGAGCGAGCGATGGGGGGAGAGGGGTAGGTGGTCGTGTAGATATGACTGAAAAGCACTAAGCGCTTCTTACCTGGTGCTCGCGCAAATCAGATCGTCACGTTCGCGAAGGCTTGTAAGTGGGGATCAGGTACGGCAAAACCGAATATAGCAGCACATAATGACATTGTTTTCGCTTTTCGAGGGACGCATTTCAGGTTTGAATGATCGTAGGCCTAAAGAGGAAGGGGATGGACCCTTGTAGCACGAAATGTTGTTTTGCCAAAAAATATGGTACTTGAGATCAAGAGCTCAAGCATCTACGGAAGTCGAACTGATTCGTTGTTTATCCCCTTCCAATTTTTTGAGTTCAACGTTTTACTCCAATCTGACTATTTTCGTTACTATTCGGATCACTCGCTGGTAACCTCGTTGTTTCCTAGAAGTTTCGTTGAGAATCATGATCGATATGCATTTTCTGAACGATGTCCGGTAACCGACTGTGAAAGACTTACTGGCTAGTATCATTGCAGTTATTCCGATGAAAACGATGAACCCAGTTGAAATACGGTCGACGTGGATGACCCGGGTTACACCTGGAATGGAATGTTCTCACGCGGTGAGTCAATACTGAGCTTACCTGGACGGCATCATTCAACTAGCTACAAATACGAAGTTTTAGACAATAGGGAAGCTTAAAGCAACAGTTCAGGAACGGTTTCGCGGGAAAAAACCACCAATAATGAAGTTGTAGATGAAAACCAGACGATTAATGTATGAAAAACTGGAAAAAAACGTCGGGGAGGGTCTTAGACAGGTACTCTCCCTCTGCCGCTCAGCAATGGATAAAGACGCACGTTGGACGAGTTGTCTGAACGTGCCCGCTGTAAAACGCTCCATTTTTCAATCAATTTTCCCTGTGGTCCCAAAACGAGCACGATTGCCGACGCGTCCAATGACGGCCGGCAAGGGGGCGGGATTGGGGAAATCCCCAAGAACACCCATGTTTGAGGGACTTTCCACCCTGTTTTTGAGTTTCTGAGGTAAGTTCGTTTATTATTTCCACTGCATATGTTCTTCACTAGGGCTCGTGTATCCCTCAGTAGTAGTGGCATTGAAATTTTCGGACCCTCCCTGAACTGTTGCTTTAAGTGGCAAAGTTAACGTATCATAAAGCAATAACAAATGGCTGAAGCCATGCCAGCAGAGAGCGAAAATGCCGATCATCGAATGCGTTTTGCCCCATTTACTTGATTGAGATCCTGAGGATAAAGTAAGTAAGCGAGAGAAAAAAAGCAGCAGAAGGGAACTCCGTGATAGCGGTTGATAGCCATTCAAAAGAAGAATTCGAATCGTAGCATTACATTCGATTTCTGTTGACTCTACGCTACCTTATTTGTTGCAACGCGAGCTCTTCACGATGAGCGAGTGAATCCGATTCTAAATAAAGAACTAACCCAGAAGGTTAGCGCTAATGTGGATATTTGAGCGCGATCCTATGCCAATGTTGGAATCATCGTTCGTTCCTCCATACGACCCTCATCGGAGCCATTTGTCCATACGACCCTCACATCGGAAGCCATTTGCAAACTGTAGTCGGAACCAAAGCAACGGTCCGTTGGCATAGCCACCAATGGGAGTCGTATTTGCGACTACGGAAGAGGTAGTATTTAGTGTTGACTCAGAATAAGGGTCTAAATGTGGGCCGTACTCGGTGTTGGCTAAGGTCGAGAGAGCTAAAAGCTAAGGAGTTCATTACTTGTGAAGTGAAGGGGGCATGGTGGGAAGGGAGTTTCGTTTAAGAACGGGTTGTCAATGAGGCGCTGGAGAAAACGTCAGAGAGGAGTGTGAATAGGTGGAATTGTAAAATTTTTTCTTTTTAACAACATTCACCTCTCGCCTTTTTGGCCACGCTCAAACGGCCCCATTCGGGGAAAGAAAGTGGGTGGTTGGGACTGGCCTCAGAAATCAAATTCTTCTAGAACAAGCTCATTACGGAAGATCCTATGGATATGGCAAGGTGGTCGTATCGGAATCCGCCCAACTGATATGTAGTGAGAAGGATCGTATTCGAAAACGCCTCTCTGAGAGAAGGATCCGTGAAATTTGAAAAGGTACCACCGACAGGCTGACCCGTTTCGGACCTGTACGGTTCTCATCGCCATTCAGAATCGAAACACGCAAAGACCGCCATGAATGCGAAATATATTGATACACCTTTTTAAACATCAATGAGGCGTCGATGCAGATCACACACGCATGAATGACGAAGCCGGTTTCTATGGAATGGAATTGTTAGCCTTTTGACTAATTATTCTATCAGTTTGTTACTAATTACAACTATCATTTACCAAAAATCAGCTATCACTATAAACCACTACTAGCCAGATTTACTTGGAGGGCCGTCGTCACTTGTGGTGTATGGTCTGCACCCGACGCTTCTCTCGTTTTTGAAAGAGAGGGTAAGATATAGCCGAACGGAAAATTTCTGCCTTCTCTATTTTTCTGGAGATAAATCCCTTTTAGAAAAATATCACCAATCCATCACTTCCAAAAACAATACATCTATCACTACTACGCGGTCGTCCTGCTTGAACTTTGCCAAACGGGGAGCTCACCCTGACGTCAGCGCGTACCGAATGTAATGCGTGCCCCGCGCATATTGAGAGGTACTCACCTGGTCCAGTCCATTCCCAATTGTTCGCAGTGATACACGACGAACGATGCAACATTGAATGCGATTCCAATAAGGTTTGATGTTCGATGAACCTCAAGCAATAAATTTATTTATCCCCAATATTCGGTACTATTCACCAGAAACTGAATAATTATCAGAGTCTATCTCAATAAAGGGGGGGGGGGACTTTTTGTGCACACAGACCTGCCGACCACAGCGACCAATTATCGAAGGAGAGTGAAGCCCTGAGGTAAATGAAACGTCCTTTTTGAGAAGGGAGATGTTTTATCATGGTTTTATCGTTCAAAGCGAGCCTGGTACATTCGGAAAATCTCAGAGTGAGAAAGATTTAGAGCTTTACGAAGCTCGATTACTTGAAGGATGAATGTGAGGAAACTTTAAGCCCAACTCATGCCTCAACTTCACTCACTCTTCATAAATAAATAATAGAAGGATATTTTTAATGCCGGCTGATGGATAGCCTTGGTGGATAAGAAGGATGAAACTAATATGCGAAGTCGGCGTAATCAACCCCTTTCCGGAATGCGCCACGATTTCTAGTAAAGGCAGCAGTATACAAGTCCGTGCTTTTATCTTCGCAGACGAGTTGGTGCCAATTAACCGAGCCCTGAAGGCTGGAAAACCTGGGCAATCTGGCATTACAGACATCTTTAGCCCAAATAAGACTCGCCCCGTAGATATTCATGCTGGAAAACCCGAGTCTCGTTTGAGGGCATTGAAGCCCGGACTTATTTCTTTAGCTCTTCTGCTCACTCTTCGCAGCTCATAGCTCTCGGTTTCCAAACGGGCCGACGCCAAACTTATCGCGTCTTGAGTCCCGTTGTCCGCCAAAGACACGTCGAATGTCATTTCTTCAACTTTCGTCACATCGAAGGTTCTCACGTGTTTGTGCGGCTTGAAGCAATACGAAGTTGGACATACACCGTAGTTGTGAGATTCACTATCAGATAGGGAAGGTGAAACTCGAAGGGGACTGGGGATCTTATCTGGATCATAATTTCAACTTAAAACGGTTGCGCTCCGCCTGGGCAGCTAGGTCTCCTGCTGCATATCTGATGAGATGGATGTTTTCAACCTTCCCAAGCAATAAAAAGAAGATCTTCGAATTTCAGGCCCAACATCTGGAGACACTAAACGGTAGGAGTGAGTCACTACAGGCGAATAAACCTTTCTTAGTTTTCGGTTTATTCTGACCTTTCGTCGACTCCAATTTTTTGGAGATCTGGGAGAAAGCCCATCTCTGGTCCACCGTGTTGATAGTGAAAAGGCTGCCAAAATGGTGGGAGTGTGAGAATTTGCATTGCAGCATTTACTTGCCTCGTTTTGCGCTCTTCAATAGCCTTCAGTGATTTGGGCATTGCAGTTGTAGTAGAGGATGGTTCAGACTTTGCGGAATCGCCGGATACGAGCGCTTGCCCCAGCGAATCGAGTTGTATACCAGAGGCTCAAACGATGTACCAGCAACTCGACACCAAGGGTGAATAATGGTCGAGGAGCTCCTCGACCATCGCTCTCTGCTGTGCGAGAGTAGAGCCGATAGTGAATGTACGCGCGGAGAGCACAGACGGCTCGCGGGTGGCGAGAGTGAATATCCGCGCGCGAGAACGTAAAGGATCAGGCGAAAATCCTCGACGTGCCGTTGAGGAATCCTCAAGCAATATTCACCCTGCCGACACCCTGTTTCAGGGTGACGGAACATCCTCCCTGGAAGGTTGGCTCTCATCAGTTTCTGGGCTTATGAGGCAAGAGAGAGTGAGAGGATATGAGAACTCGGGAATCTGGCCAACCTTCAAACAAGACGGAATCGCAACGCCCGTACCCAGCGATTCGCTAGCGATTCGCAAAGTCTGACGTAGGCCTTAGTCAAGTAGGTCAGAATCGGGAAATGGATGCTGCATTGATAAACTGGCTAAGGGTCCCTTTGGACAATGACGTGATACCAGCTTTTTGTGACTGGAAATGGCTCCAGCCTTGGTTTGATTCATTCGAAAAGAGGTATCGAAGCATATTACAAGTCAAATGTAAGTTATATCTTCCGAAAAGCTGAAACTCACATGGAACCATATCAAGAGACCACCCGGTTTCACAGTCGGCCAACTAGCTCGCAAGAATCGAGCAAACATCGCAGCCGTTGGGATGAAGAAGAACCACGAGATCAGCATCAGAATGGCTATAAGGCCAAGAATTAGCAGGTTTTGAGGTACGCATGGCGCACTCCAGTGTAATGGTCCCTCTGATAGCCTTTAGCGGAGACCATAACTGCACTGGTTACTCTTATAGCAACACTGACTACTAGAGAACACAACGACGGAGTATTGGGCCGTGGTCACCCTTTTGGGTATGCGCCATGTATTTGACATCTACTCAGAATCGTACAGGTTTGTACGGTGGAAGATTACGTATGTACATTCTCGTATAATGGTCAGCCGACTAAACAATGGTGGAGATAGTCCAAAGGAAGGTGAAGCACCTCCCATGCCCATGGTTTGACGATCAAGTCCCGGATCAAATTTCCCTCAAGCCAGCCGACTCTTGATCCCTCAAGAACTTTGAGAAGTGGGTTGTTGGTATTTCTGGTAGAGTAGTCTTCAGTGATAAAAATACGGACTTGTTTATAGGCTGTTTACTTCCCTTCCCCAGCTCTAGCCTCAGTCATTGTCTAGTCCAAATAGCGTTCAAATTTTACGAAATACTAAGTCAAGTAAGAATACGTGGCGCATCCTAGAAAGGGTATGATCAAGCCTAATGACCGCCCCATCTGTTTACATTTTGAAGGCTGCGGTGTCTAGAAGAACCCGAGTTATGGGTAAGCCAAAAGGCAAGAGTAGGAATCGATCCTACGCCTGATTTTGTGCTTATCGTCACACCGCTGGAAATCTTCTGCTCTCTTACTGGGTAAGATTACCAGGCTTTGAATTCATACTTCTGAATAATTGAAGTGATAAAATCTTAAAGCTCCAAATATACCATGTGCTTTAATGAGCCGCTGCTTGACGGTTGCGCTCATACCACTCGTTCCTGATGCATCAGCGCTGTAGTCGGACAGTTTCCGGGGAGTCGATATAGCAGTCCTCGTATGTTGAGTGAGACCTGAAGACTTATCTTCAGTGTTAACAAATCTGCAAGTACCATTCATGGTCAGAAGAAAGAACCATAAAGGCAAAAGAAGCCTGGGGCCACCGAGGGAGTTAAAGCCCGCTTGCTGAAGCGGTTGGGTTGTTGTATTTTGAAGCAAACGAATACTTAAAGGCGTATCACGGGATTCAACTACAATAACAGTTCCTTCGGTCAGTAAGATAGAGCTAATTGCGTACGGTATCGATAAGCCATCCACATGGCAAAAGGGGCGACAAGGGTGCTAGTGGCCTTCCCAATGTTCTCCATTAGTGGCCACGAGTGGTACCACACGTGAATCCGTGCCCTCTTCTATGGCATGCTCTTTCGCGTATTCTCTGTCTGTACGGTGCGTCTCTTCGTCGCTATTGTATCGCTAGAAAAATGCCCCGCATATTGCGATAGCGGACTATTTGCGACTCTAAGCAGCGAGGGAAGCCAAAGGGATGAGGAGGTTCCACCTGGAGTCTGAACGAGGCAAGGAGCGTTGAGGTGCGGCGTAAGTTCAATTTGTGAATAAGAAAACCCTTTTCTGTGTTTTTTTTATTTTTTTTTTTTTTTTTGGGGTTCTGTGAAGCAGATGAAAGCTCACTCTTGCACTCCGGAACTCAGCTCCATCCAATATTCCTCATTTTCTGGCTCACAATTATTTGGACACCATCCGTAATCAATACCAATACAACATATAAAAATATGGAGAAGGCGTGGAAATGAAGCTCATAGCTTAGGGCAACTTTGGAAGATTCCTTGTTGGAAATTGGATTACCGTAGCCATCATATCACCAGAAGCCCCGCCATAGGAGCATAGCGTCATATTCCGTCTATTCTTAGCTGTCTGTGGGTGAAAACCAAGAAAAGAATAAGGATTTTGTCAAAAGTTTCTCCACATTTTCCTATTTCTCGTTGGTCTCCTCGATTTTTTCAGCTGCACTAAATTGGCAGGAAAAGTCCTGAATTCCTCACTTGAACCTTCACTTCAATGCTTACCTGAAGATACTGCTTGTCCTGTGGCCAAGAAGAGGTAGTATTGCATCTTCGGGTCGTAGGTGAAAACCTGAAACAAGTACCCTTTTGAATTTCCGACTAAGAGCTATGGCCTTGGCGGGTTTAAGAGCCGCCTACTTCATGAATGCTTATTTTTGCGTTGTTCGGAGAGCAAGAAGCGTTAAAAATTATCTGAGTTGTCAAAACCCCTAGCGCTCAAGCTGCACTCTTGTGAACGCAAAAGTTAGTATGAGGGCAATTTTTAAGAATTCAGCAGAATACCAAGAAAACGTACTTCACTATTCCCAGTCCATCCGCTGACTGTCACAATGGCTGAGCAGTACATCTCGCCATTGCTGAATCTCGCGGTCTCGTTTCGAAAATATGAAGAGCGAATGTTCTGGAACAAAGTAAACCTTGGAAGTAGTCCAAAGGTTCTACAGTTTAATTTCATTAGAACACTACCCTCGGAATGAGTTAGTCAGTCCGTAACCGCAGACAAACTGCCACTATCTGCGCAGTGAAAGCACGTGGCAAGAGGGTGTACAACAGGAGGCCGGTCGCGGCAGAGAAGCAGACGGGTCAACGAACGCGTCGCAGCGCGTATTGTGATGTACTGTGGTGAATTCGATTCGGCTGGGCGCTAAATCGCTCCGCGCTGCGACTCGTACGCGGACCCGTCTGCGTCTCTGCCTTCTCGCCACGCGACGGGTCCCTGTCGATTACTCGTGGCAAGGGCGCTGAGAGCTTGTGACCGCTCACCGAATGCGCTGATGTCTGCGTCTCGTTCGTTTCTTATGTTCTCTCGTCTCCTTCGTCTTGCTCCCGTCTAAGCACCGCTTCGCCTTCGCCTCACTCGCCGCCCAAAAAGTTCCTTATTTGCAATGTTTCGACTGCTTTCATCATTTTTCCTCCGCAAGCGAATCAGATAGAACCCATCTTTTCCAAACAGTCAAATACTTTTTGCTACCGCGAGATCACCTTTAAGTGCAATTTTTCATGTGAAGAAATCTTGTCTAAAAGTTGGCTCATGCCTTGAAAGTGGACGATCGTGCCACTTTTACGGCTAAAGTTGAGAGTCGTAAACTCTAAAGGCTTTTGGCAGCCTATTATCTACGCCTACTCAGAAATACCACACCTCTTCTTCCGTGTGTTCAGCCTAATGTAGGGGCTGCCTCTCGAATAATTCATCTAGTTCTCAGGATCGGAAATTTAGTTCTTATCAAATTTCACCCATTTTTTGAGTCCTGGACAATACCATCATAGTTCTGAGAATGGTGAAGTTC
>MU871610.1:0-12942 GCA_036418205.1 Ostertagia ostertagi
GAACCTTTAGCATATTACCATTGTCCAGCAGCTTTTCCTTTTAACAGAGTCCTATCAGCAGGTAGCCAAGATGAAAGCTTTGTTGCTTCTCACGATTCTCGTCGCGCAGTTGTTTGTAACAACCTTGTGCATCGACTGCAGAGAAGGATGCAAAGAATGCAAATGGTTGTTGGGAATAGCGAAGAAAGAAATAAGGAAGGGTAAGGCTAAGCAGGTCGAAAAGGTGAGCTTTGAAAACTTCATGTTTTTGTACCATGAACCTTTCTGGAAATCGCCATATTTGTGCAACGCAAATGGAACGATCGGCGATCCCTCCATTTAAAAGTACGAGTTCGGATCAAGTTGGGGTACTTCTGCGCTCGAATGTTAGTGCCGATAGCAAAATGGAACGCAAGTGAAGGAAAAGCTGAAGGAAGCCGATGCAGGTTCAAAATAAAACTGCTGTCCCCAACAGCAGCAAAGGAGTGTCTAAAATATCTCTACGGTGTCAATCAGGCTCTCGTGATAATAGCACTGTTAGTCCGATGTCAGACTTTGCGCGATTCGCTACTAGCGATTCGCGTGATTCGCTAGCGTCCGCGGTCGCGTTGCGGTACCAGCCAATTGAGTGGATTCACTGGCCGCGACGCGACCGCAGACGCCTAGAGAATCCGCGCGATTCGCAAGTATCCGTGCGATCGAAGTTGCTCATTCTTAAAGCAACAGTCCAGGCAGGGTTTCAACTACTTGGTCATTAGGCGGTCAAAACATGCCCCAGCCCAACTAAAGTTTATAGGAAATGTCTTTAATTTCAAAACCTACCTCTAAAATGCGCTGGAAGGGGTCGAAGTCCTCTTGGAGGGGGCGGATCACCCATAAAGAGGCGGATCGCCCAACATACGCTGTGCAGAGCGCTTGACTAGCGGTCGTTGCGGGACCGCCGCGCTGTATGAGGTCGATTCCATAAGAACGCAATTGAAGCGCTTCAATTTCGATTGCTGGCAAATAGTTATGTATTTGCAAGCATGCAGCTATTTGCCAGCAGTTGCAATTGGAGCGCATGTACTACGGGCAGGTTCGGACAACTCGTCCAACACACGTCTCCCTAAACGGCAGGGCATGTCCCTGTCTAAGCCCCAGTTGGGCGTTTTCTTCACTTTTTCTCTTTACGTTCGACCACTTTTCACCTACAACTTCCATATAGGTGCTTTTGGCCCGCAAATTCGTTCCTGGACTGTTGCTTTAATGCCACGCTCGCGTGCACTGAGCACGTTATCTCGACAGTCCTGACGCGCATGCGGCGCTTGAAGCCCTGCAGCCCCACTTTTCCGTGCACATGTATGCTTCTGTTAAGCAGGTTTTCTGAATCTAGCTAAAATGTTTTTGTTTAGTTTCATACCTTTTTGACGTATATTTCGGCGTAACAAGTCAATAAATAATCAAAACATTACCGCAAACAATAATATGATTAAATAGGTCAAAGAGTTACGTTCATATGTATGACATTGGCTTGGGTTTTCGCTTGAAGCAGTCGAAAACCAGGGGGTTCCTTCCGAACGTATTTTGACAGCGCGTGTTAACCGCTTGTATCGAAGCAGGGTCAACCCTACGTTGTTACTAGTAACAACGGGGGGTCGTACTTGGTTGAGTTTGTAGGAGGGGGGGGTCGTACCCGTTTCAGTCGCTTGAAATCACATGTGAGTTTGAGGTGAAACTGAAGTTTTTATGGGTAGGTAGGCTGGGTGAGTTGAGGGGCGCAGGAAAAAAATTTGCCGTTTCAGCGCGCGTATATACCCTCCCCGCTCGACGGCATTTTTGGAGGAAAAAGTGGGCGGAGTTTGGTGGGTTGAGTGGTATCAGAATTAAATACTATAGAGACGATGATGGTGGTCGAGGTGTGGAAAAGGGGGTCGTATCAAATCCACCTTGGGGGAGGGGGGTAAAATTTTCAGAAAGTAACAACGATAGGGTTGACCCTGTCCTGAGAAACGCTGCTTCTTTAGAACATAGTTCCATAACATCGCCAAGAACTGGCTTCTCCCTGCTTCCCCTTTCGCACCCTTATCTACTTCTTCTAACCTCTCCTGCTTACCGCTTCTCGCATCTTCAGGCTACTTCTTCTAACACATTCCGCGTGGAAGCTGCTGCAACTGAGCGGTTTACTTCTACGGTTCAGCAGTGATTCTATTCACTTCCAGTTTGGAGCTCATTCCAACCGCATAGATAGCGTGGAAAGCTGGAATGTGCATGTATGTGAGCATACACATTCCAGCTTTCCACGCGTGGCCATTTGAATTTCCCGACTGTCTTCCCTACTCATCCCCCGAACTGGGTCTACTCTCCCAGACTCAGTGATTTCATATTTTGCACTGATGTCTTCACTAGTATTTCACTGAGAGGGTACAGACAAACAGCGACATCTTCGCCGAAATTTCCCTCCCTTCAACTAATGCTGTACTGTTGTTTTGCTGTTGTTCAGTTTTGAGTTCCAAAATAATGCACCTTGTGGGACAAGCTGAGAGCGTCAGGCAAATCGAGCTCGCCAAATTAATTGAATCTAAAACGTGCGCTTCGTCGAGGTGTTAAAGGCAAAAGTCGGGCTCAATAAGGGGGTATTATGGCGATTGAAACTGAGTATAGAGATGCGAAGTGGAACGACAGTGGAGAAAAAACTGAGAAAAACCGTCGACAAGGCCGTTAACAAAACCCTCTTTCCCACTAGCAGTGAAGGAGGCTGGCTTGGGAAAGAGGCACGTACAAACAAGTTTTCTGGAGATGTCAGTCGTTCTATCGGTTGATACGGCAATCAACCTAGCTGATTTCACACGTTATGCCAGCCACGCACCACTTCCGGAGGTGGGCGGTCCTGGATTGACCAGGCGGCCCTGGATTGAAACCGAACGCCCCGGGGCCTTAACGGGGTTTTTCAAGGTGGGAAGTTGCTGCAATGTGTGCAGCTACCCACATACCTCCAGGCACGGGAATTACTTCTCTAGCGTGCCTGAGCCCGACCTTTGCCTTTAAGTCACAACCGAAAAGCTCGGCTGGTGAACATCGCAAGCAACAAAAAAATGAGTATTGCGGCAGCAAGGGGATATTCAGTAATGACCAATCTGATCTCTGCTCTGAGAATTTGGGCTTGACAACTTATCATTTTTGCGTTTCGAGAAAGATATTCCGAGGCGGCTAGCGACTATTTCTTCGCCAAAACTGTAGGAATGTCGTTGTGACAAACAAAATTGCCTTCGCGGAAGATTAAAGAGCGGTTCGTACCAAGAATAGCCTTTTCTTCAATGATATTCTGGCAAAATTTACAATACGGCTGACTTAGTGTCAAGTGAATTTTCCTTCCTTCCTGTTGTTTTACTTTTTTTCTTTCCAGTAAATATTTCACGATGGATCGAATGCTGCCAGTTTTGCAGGATATGAGAGCGATTACTTGCGGAGCCGACCCGACCACACCTGAATATGCGTGCTATGTTAATCCCTGCAAAGGCGTTCGTACAGCATCATGAATCAGTTTGATGGTTTGTTTTTGCAGGAAATCAAGTTTTTACGTTCTTACATTTGACAATTTATACTTGGGATGGTAAGAAAGTCCTGAGCCGATTTTTCGAAAGCTCCAGAACTTTCGCTTATTGATCGATACCTAGAATCTGCTACGTGATAGACTATCGCTGTCGATCATACTTCTCCGCAGTAGGTATATATAGCCGGGTTGCCTTCTTTAACTTTAATCATGATGTCGATTCCACAAGAGCACTTTCAAGCGATCATCTTCAATCGAATGGCCTGGGCCAGGGTCAACCGTCCGTTCGAACTGTTCGAACGAAGGGGTCGCATTTTGGTCGGGAAGGGGGTCGCAATTTCGAGGACTGCCAGCCACAGGCGCGTGCGTGGCGTATCCGAGGGCAAGAATTGTTTGTGCAGACCGCATTAGATTCGATTAATTATGCACAGAGAGACAGTTTTAGGCAAATTACGGTGTTTTCCTTGAGGAATAAAGAACAGTTGAATGCATCCCTATGAAAGGTTTGACTTCTCGGGGCTGAAATTAAAGTTCTTCGGGACCTAATTTTCTGAGGACGATTCTTCCAGACAACGGTAAAACACATAAGAAAGCAGAAATCTCGTAGTCTTCAAAAATGTCTTCGCCCTCCCCAACAAGTTCTTTGAAGGAAGTTATTATTGCTGAAAGCTCAAAAACTCGCATGTGCTGCTCAAAAACCTATGGGAACAAAATGTTCGAACGTGTGATTTTCTCGGAAAATGGATTTTGAAAAACGGTTTGGTGCTTGTTAGAAAGAGCAAATCCTGTACTTTCACCCCATGAAAAAAGTGCATCACAGAAATGAAAATGAAGTGAGTTATGGTCGCTGAAAGCCCAAAAACTCGCTTTTGCACGAAAAATGTTCGAACGGGACAATTTTTTGAAAAAGGGGACAATCACTAAACTTTTTATACTGTTTTGTTAGAGAAATATTTGAAGTTTCTGAAACTTTTTACAGATTTCCAAAATGTCGCATACGAAAGATTTTATGGGCCTTCAAAGTTGAAGGTGCGCCTTCTTAGAATTTTGGGTTTTCCACTTCTAACAGAAGTACTTTCCGGAGAGTTAGGCAATCCTTGTAGTTTTCTGAAAGCGCACCTCAGGCACAATCAAAATCTACCTCAACAAGTCAAAAAAGTACGTCCCAAGAAAGTTATTCCCCTCTAAAATTTTTTCTTCGCCGCGTCCCGTTCTTCCAGCGCCCGGGTGATACCTGCCGCGCTCCAAGGCTGACGCCGCAACGCAGACGCTTTCTGCGGCGGCGGCGCAGACGCTTTCTGGCGCAACGGATTCATGTCTAGCACTCTTATTAACAAAAACAGGGGGTCGCAACTGGACCCCCTCGAGAGCTAGGGGGTCGCAAAAATCCCGAAAATGTTCGAACGTGACGGTTGACCCTGGTTGCCGACGCAAGGAGCGTGCAAACGTCAACATTATCCAGCAGTGCATTGGGAAGGGACACCACTTCCATTATCACTGTCAAGCTCCGGTTCGTGGGCTTCAAAGGAGGACACGGCTTGTGGAAGCAAGTGAAGGGTGGGAACACCCTGACCCTGACCACCACGTTCTCGGCGCTGTCGAAGAGGATCCGGACGTTAGCACCCGCAGCCTTGTGATAAGACTCGGGTGCACCCATCCCACAGTCCTCGGTCCCTCCACGCCCTCGCCACAGGAAAGTGCTGACTCGAATGGATTCCTCATGTCTTGACCGATAGCACGCGGTTCAGGCGGTACCCATTTGTCAAGTTTCTCCCTTCTTTGTCCGCACCGAAAGGAGTTTTTTGGAAGGCATGATTACGAGAGATGAGAGTTGGGTCCTCTACGATTCTAACAAGCACAGTGCCGTGTGGCTCCCTCGAGGAGAAGGCCCGCCGACACAAGCAAAATCGGACCTTCTCTCACCCCAAAAGCTGTCCTTCTTTGCTTCCTCTGCCCTTCGGCTTTCGTGAGGAAATTCATGTAATTGCATAGTGCTCCCGCCAAAGACTATACCGTTACCGAACCGGTCCAGGGGCAAGCATTAACGCCAAGTCAGCTGCCAGAAAACTGGCGGAAGCTAGCTGTTCCGAGATACAATCGACCAGGGACGTAACTTTTGTCGCACCCTGGTAGTTATCTATTAAACAATCCAAGTAGATAAAATTTCCATAATAGAGAATGATAACCTAATAAGGTCCAACGGCCATTTGTAAAGAAACACACACCACTAGATGAGTTCTGTGACGCTCATCTCGAATCTTCCCTCCAATCTGTGGAGCAATTTTCTGAACGTAATAAGAGATTAGCTTCAGAAACGTGTACAGGTTTTATTATGAATGGCCACTTCGACCTGATATCCTTGCCTTCCCAGATAAAAATTAGTTGGGAATCCAGAAGCTTTACGATAGGACTGCCCATTACTTTTTTCTTTCTGGTATGTGCCCTTAAACAGAGACGGCGATCTCAAATTTGGAAGAATATAGAATTTTAATGGCAAAATTGAAGACAGTACGGAGATGCAGATGATTCTACACTACCCGATCAATCGAATGGTTATTCCATCTAACGCTGACTTTCCTGTCGTTGCTCTTGTGCCTTACTCCTCCATTTTTATGTGCCATTTACCTGGAGTAGGCTCTAATCGAACAGTCGCCGTGGCATAATGGAATCGAGAATCCGAGGCAGTTACCATCGATTCACTTCCGTGCTTCACGAGTCGCTTGATAAGGTCATTTAAAAACCCTAATTGGCGTTTATTTCCATGAAACTCTTCGAAAAACGACCTAAGAATATTCCATCAAACTGCGATCAAGGCTGCAGTCTAGTTTTTCAAGGCATCTAGGCCTTTGGGAGTGCTGCCGTCTTTCGCTGAGTAACTTGCATGGGTACCAGCATCGTTAGCGCAGATGGACCTGACTTGGGACCAACCCCACGCGCGTTGCACTTTTCCAAAAGTACGACACAGCTCTTGTAGGAAGGCATCGATCCGACCTACCCATCACCATCAGCCATTAGGAGGCTCCCCCAATACAATCCTGTTCCCTTGCTTCGACCGCCGCCCTCACCATCACCATGTAGTATAGGTTCTGATACCACATGACATACAACTCCGCCCACTTTTCCCACCAAAACGGCAATTAGAGGGTGAGGGGAGGGGAGGGGGAGAAAATCGGTCTGATGAGATTGCAAATCTTGTCCTATTTCACGCTTCTTTTACGAACTTTTCCACATTATCTTCAAAAAGAAACTCGTCGGAAACGAACCCATTTTCCACAGCCACCACAGACCCTTGGCACTTTTCTCAGAGTAGTCTTCCTTAAAGCGACTGCCCCAACCCCATTACCCCCCTAACCCAAAGTCACAATGCGGTCCACGGTTCAATGGTTGGCGAACGCGAGAGTGAAGCCCTGACTTGCGTCACGAACTCGTACCTCTTGCTTACCTGGACAAGTGACTACTGCCGTGGGCACCGTTTCGTGCCCTAACTCTAACTTTTTAATAGTGTAACTATTTAGCATCGCCTATCAGGCACTCGCGCCCACAAACCATCGGCTACTTGACTTGATTGAAACTGTCTGGTCTATAAAAAGACTGGGAAATAATACTAGCAAAAAAATTCTAATCGAGCAACTGTACCTACAGCTAACTTAAGTTCCAACCTTTTTGCTCACTCTTCCCAAATGGATAAAATCGAGATCACCAAAGTGGATGATCAAAGAGAAAGGACCAAGGAATCATCTCAATACATACCCCAAGAGAAGTTCAATTGTAAATCCTTCTAAATACAGAAAGTCCACGAAGGTCACAGATGTTCAGTTCTCCCGGCTTTACTAGATGTGGTGCAATGACGCCAATACCTTGCAAGAGATCGCTTCAATCGCTTCCATTTTGTCTCGTCCGCAGGCGTGCTGACGTGTCTACACTCTCGCGTTGTCTTATCTCTTTGAATACCGGGAACGCACACCTAGCAGCATCGCTGGATGGCTTCGGTCAAGACTATATGTACCACAGGTAGCCTAGGCTAGGCTTTTAGACAGTACAATCTCTAACTCGACGGTTGACAACAAGCTTCGGGTATAGGACTGATTAGCGGCTCATCAACTTTGGCCGTCATCTCGAACTTTTTCTTTCCTACTTTTTTCATCGTCCAAAGCAAATGAGATCTTCCAGTGTTTGGTGGTGAACTTAAAGAAGTGCGACTATCCTGATTCTCAGTGAATCTTCACGCTAAGCGCTCCAGTTTCCTATCCTTCGCAATAATATAAGCAAGCAATTGTCCATCAAAAAGATGTCATTTATAAAGCTGTTATGACAGTTCATCCACAAATAATACTACAAGGAGTGATCAAGGTTACAAGTTGTGCTGATTGCGGCTCTGACAAATGATAATATTCACATTTAATTCAGCGAATTTTCAGCAAAAAATCATGTTCGTGCAAAGATATGCGACCGTGGGTAACAACTTCTGAAAAGAAAGAATCACTATCAGTTTCACAATAAAAGAACTTTTTTTTCATTAGTTGAAAGAAGGTTTTCAAAATTTCATCTCTTACCATATATTGCAATAATCACCGAGCATCCCCAAAAGGTTGCTATTAATGATTAGAGAAAAATCATGAGGCCTGTTTCAAAGAGTTTCTCTGGAAGAGGAGCGCTCGTAATAAATGCTCCCATATCGAAAAATAGGGACTGAGCGGTGAAAGGAAGCGGCGGCATTTTCAGAAAGGAGCAAAGATGGTCCAAGGCTCACCGCCATGAGGAGGATGCACGATTTTAACTCCTCAAAGTTAAATTTATTAATTGTAACTTATCAACGAAAGAGATAGGAAGGTTAGCCATCGCACAATACAGCTGCATCATTTTATCAAGGTTTATTATTTATTTATTTATTTATTGCACGCTTAGGTGCAATAAATCAATAAATAAATACATAAACCTTGATAAAATGAGGTTGATATCTTCGAATAGAGAAGGCCACTTTAGACGCTTATCTGTAGACATAAACACTTTATCGAGACCTGCTTAAGGTGACCGATTTTACTAAGCGTTTGCAATTGGGGATGGAAAGGGTTTCAAGGTGTGTACTTCGGGTAATGATGTTGCACTCTAATTTTTATTCCCTGACCGGCGGGTGGGCTCCTCAGATTACCATAAACACCGAAGACCTAAACTTGAATCGACAACGTCGTTTGAACTTACGGAACCGATGCGGTACCCAATGGCAATATAATCAGCGAAAAAACGCAGCACTCCAAGGCCTAGATGCCTTGAAATAAACTGCGCCTGATCGCAGTTGATGGAAACTCTAGTCGTTTTCCGAAGAGTTTCATGAAATTAAACGTCAAGGTTTTAAATGACCTTATCAGCGATCGTGGTTCACGAAGTGAAATGCTGATGGTAATTGCCTCGATCTCGATTCCTATCTATTGCCACGGCGGACTGTTCGATTAGGCTTACAGGGTAAAGGCACATAATAAATGGAGGAGTAAGCATAAGGAGCAACGACAGGAAAGTCAGACTGTTAGATGGAATAACAATTCGATTGATATGGAATTGGATAGTGTGGA
Organism: Ostertagia ostertagi; assembly: GCA_036418205.1. Lineage (NCBI taxonomy): Eukaryota > Metazoa > Nematoda > Chromadorea > Rhabditida > Trichostrongylidae > Ostertagia > Ostertagia ostertagi. The sequence continues at coordinate 9,076 of MU871610.1, forward strand.
ATCATCTGCATCTCCGTACTGTCTTCAATTTTGCCATTAGAAATTCTATATTCTTCCGACTTTGAGATCGCCGTCTCTGTTTGAGGGCACATACCATAAAGACAAAAACCCGTAATGGGCAGTCCATCGTAAAGCTTCTGGACTTCCCAACGTCTGAGAAAGGCAAGAATATCAGGTCGAAGGGGCTATTCATAATGAAACCTATATACACGCGATGTGTCTCTGGAGCTGATCTCAAAATCAACTTCCAAATTCGCGGACGATTCTTACATAGTTACGACTGTTTCAACTGAAACCCACTATAGGAGACCAGTGAATGTGAGCAAACCAGCTCATGGCGATTGTGCTGGGCCGTATGTGAATGTTGGGGAGGGGATGGGGTCCCCGAGGTCGACGGACTACTTGAACTCGGTCGGTACGGTAGGAGAGTGATGACGAAGTGGTGCAGCTAGGTCCAGCAGCTCCGCCAAAGGGGCTGGTTTGCTTACCCAGGACTAAGCCTTGGAGAGAGGGCGGACCTGCGCTCTCTCGCAGGTTCGTCCTCTCTTTGAGGCTCAGTCCTGAGGTAAGCATCAAATTGAGGCGGTTTTGAAGGACCGAGTTGAAGCAGTCCGTCAAACGTTGAGGACCCCATTCCCTCCCCACATCTAGCATAAACAGAAACACCAAACGGGCCGGTTTGCTTACTTCGGAGACAGTGGCAGGCAGAGCCTACAAGAAGCGGCTTATCGTTAGTCGAGTTTAGTTCTGGCTTGTTACATTGTTACGGGGGCGGTCTATTACAAATGGCGCACAGTGTTCAAAGCTACCCGCTATCTCTTTCCACTTGTGATATAGGTACTCGCTGATGGCCTGACATGGGTAATAGACTCTTTGACAATGTTTTCAAGAAAAACCAAAGTAAGAACTCGATAAGAAGGTCGATCTCACGACCTCTTGCTCGCTTGCCCCGGCCGCTGCCGCTGCACTACCGCGCTTCATAACTACAGAATTTCGAAATATGTTGTACAGATTTGGAGGAAGGATTCGAGATCAGCGCCCAAAAACTCATCTAGGAGTGTACGTCACGTTACAGTGTCCACTTCGACCTGGTATCCTTCCCTTGAGAAATTATTTTATAATACTATTTGTATGTAACTAAGGAACCATTAGCTACCCGGAGGACTATATCTTCCAGATGATCATCAAAACTATATAATACTTTCTCAATGTTTAAACTAAATTTGGCCGATGATTTCCTGCAAAAACAAACCATCAACTTATTCATGATGCTGCGAACGCCTGTGCAGGGATTGACATAGCACGCATATTCAGGTGTGGTCGGGTCGGCTCCGCAAGTAATCGCCCATCATATCCTGGTGCAACAACGTGGATAGCATTTGAATACTATCGTGAAATATTTACTGAAAGACAAGAAGTATAAAACAACAGAAGGAAGGAAAATTCCTCGACAACTAAGTCAGCCAACTGCTGTCAATTTTTGCCAGAATATCATTGAGAAATTGGCTATTTTTTATAATATTTTTATATATATTTTTTTATAATATTAATATCATAGGCTATTTTTGGTAGAACCGCTCTCTACTCTTTCGCGAAGGCAATTTTGTTTTGTCACAACGACATTCCTACAGTTTTGACGAAGAAATAGTCCCTAGCCCCGCCTCGGAATATCTTTCTCGAAACGCAAAAATGATAACTTGTCGAGCCCGAATTCTCAGAGCAGAGATCAGATTGGTCATTAGTGAATATCCCCTTGCTGCCGCAATACTCATTTTTTTGTTGCTTGGGATGTTCACCAGCCGAGCTGTTTCTTGTACTTAAAGGCATCGTAGGGCTCAGGCACGCTAGAAGAAAGTAATTCCGTGCTTGGAGTTGCATGTGGGTAGCTGCACACACATTGGCCCAGCAACTTCCCATCCACTCTCATCCGTGAAAAAACCCATAAGGCCCGTTCGTATTTCCAGGGACCGCCTGGTCAATCCAGGACCGCCCACCTCCGGAAGTGGTGCGTGGCTGGCATAACGTGTGAAATCAGCTAGGTTGATTGCCGTATCAACCGATAGAACGACTGACATCTCAGAAAAACTTGTTTGTACGTGCCTCTTTCCCAAGCCAGCCTCCTTCACTGCTAGTGGGAAAGAGGGTTTTGTTAACGGCCTTGTCGACGGTTTTTCTCAGTTTTTTCTCCACTGTCGTTCCACTTCGCATCTCTATACTCAGTTTCAATCGCCATAATACCCCCTTATTGAGCCCGACTTTTGCCCTTTACACGTCGACGAAGCGCACGTTTTAGATTTTCACCGCATGGGACGATTGTGAATTTGGCGAGCTCGATTTGCCTGACGCTCTCAGCTTGTCCCACAAGGTGCATTATTTTGGAACTCAAAACTGAACAACAGCAAAACAAGAGTACAGCATTAGTTGAAAGGAGGGATTTCCGGCGAAGATGTCGCTTGTTGTCTGTACCCTCTCAGCGAAATACTAGTGAAGACATCAGTGCAAAATATGGAATCACTGAGTCTGGGAGAGTAGACCCAGTTCGGGGGATGAGTAGGGAAGACAGTCGGGAAATTCGAGTGGCACGCGTGGAAAGCTGGAATGTGTATGCTCACATAGATGCACATTCTGGTTTTCACACGCTATCTATGCGGATAAATGACCCAAACTGGAAGTGATAGAATCACTGTTGAACGTAGAACGTAAACATGCTTCAGGTCAGTAGCTTCCCACGTGACATGTGTTAGAATAAGTAGCTAAGGGTGCGATGAATAATGTATGCTATGACGAAGGTGGTTACGGATACTAATGTCTGAAGAGGGGACCTCGAACAGGGTCAACCCTATCGTTGTTACTTTTTGAAAAATTTTTACGACCCCCTCCCCCAAGGTGGATTTGGTACGACCCCCTTTTCCACACCTCGACCACCATATTCCTCTCTATAGTATTTAATTCTGGTACCACTCAACCCACCAAACTCCGCCCACTTTTTCCTCCAAAAATGCCTGAGCGGGGGAGGTATAAACGCGCGCTGAAACAAATTTTTCCTGCGCCCCTCAACTCACCCAGCCTACCTACCCATAAAAACTTCAGTTTCACCTCAAACTCACATGTGATTTCAAGCGACTGAAACAGGGTACGACCCCCCTCCTACAAACTCAACCACGGGTACGACCCCCCCCCTCCTACAAACTCAACCAAGTACGACCCCCCCCCCGATTGTTACTAGTAACAACGTAGGGTTGACCCTGCTTCAGAATACAAAAGCGGTTAACACGCGGCTACAGAATATGTGGAAAACCCCTCTGTATCGATTGCTTCAATGAAAACACAACGTAATAGAATTCGTAACTCTTGACAATTATTGAATGCATTATTGTTTGAGCATTTATGTTTGAATTTTTTGGCTTGTTTAACTCCAAAATAATAAGTCAAAGGTTGAAAACTAAACAAAGCATTTAGCCTAGTTATACGAAGAGAACCTTTGCATTAAGAGAAGCATACATGCGCAGAAAAATTGGGTAACAAGGTTCTAAGGTTCGCGAATCGCGCATCAGACTGTCGAGAACGTGTTTATAGAGGCGAGCGTGCTTAAGGCCGATGTCAGACTTTGCGAATCGCAACGATTCGCTACTAGCGAATCGCGCGATTCGCTAGCGTCTGCGGTCGCGTCGCGGCCAGTGAATCACTCAATTGGCTGGTACCGCAACGCGACCGCGGACGCTAGCGAATCGCGCGAATCGCTAGTAGCGAATCGCGCGATTCGCAAAGTCTGACATCGGCTACAGTGCCTATTATCACGAGGAGCCTTTTGCGTAGAGTAGCCTTGAGCTTTCTATTCATCGAGTTTGAATCAATCTTTCCTAACAA
>MU871611.1:0-19395 GCA_036418205.1 Ostertagia ostertagi
CTTCTCCAGCTCTACAATGTTCGATCCCCGATAGTCAGCTATTACTATGACACCTTGGAATGTGCTGCAGTGAAGAAAGTCTCCCGTAAGGGATGGTCACTACAATAATTGACGTTTACCAAGCACCTGACTCGAAGTATTAGTTTGAATATAGGTGTGGTGAAAATTTTGCGATAATGCGCTTACCGTCTGACCAGTAGGCTCTTTCTCATACGATGATGCCTACTCTAGCGAAATCAGATGAACCAACAAAATAAGTTATATTTCACCCACTTATTTCGAACTTTGTATACGTATGCACACTAAGATCATTTGAGGTTACTTGTGCATCACAGCAGAACATTCAAGCGCTATTTTTTCTGAGAACGGATGCATTCTGCGAAGCGGCGCCAGCTTTTGGAAAGGGGTTTTGAAAAACAGTTCTGTAGAAGTTCGCATTTTCTCGCAAAATTGTGGAGGATTTCGGGAATAATTTCTGCGATTTAGTATGTCGGAGACGGAGTTGAAACTGTCAGAATCGTAGATCGGCATAGAAGAAGGTTGGACGGGGAAAAGGAGCTGAGAAGGGGGAGAGTGGAGAGGGCAAGCGTTTCTGAAACTGGCCACGTTCTGTCGATATCATCACGAATTCAAGGGGTTTATTTTGACTGCTGTACGAATGGCTCATGAATAAATGAACGTATCACCTCAGGTATGCGCCATGCACTCAGCCCTCATTGAAAATGATAGAGCTCATCGCCATGCAGATCAATAGTGCAATATCTCGTAAGCCCCTGGCGTTTACTGATGATTGTTTACCTAGGCTATGAGTTGATTGACCATATGACTCATTATTTTACCACAGAGTTGTTTTTCGCTTTCAAATGCGTAGGGAACAGGTTTGAACTGTGACTCATTCATCAAACTTTGTGTACTTGTATTGTCGTTCTTTTTTTCTGTGGTGTGGGTGGAGAACTAATTAAATTGAGTTCTCATAGTAGGTGCGCAAGTTCCGTGGTGATGTCATCTGCGCTAGGTACATTACTTTTCTTCAATGCAGTGCAGTGCTACGACAGAGTTATTTTTTCTCGTCTATATTCGATCATTTCTGCCTCAAAATCCACTTAGGTCTCTCGAATTTTTCAGCAATATTCCACAGCTTCTCGTTCCTTGTGACTTCGGTACAGCAATATTTCTCTCTTCTGTGGCTCAGTTGCACCTTTGTTTTTTATTGTATGGTGGGCTGTAAAGCCCTGGGCGCTTCCTTAAACCGACGCCGGAGCCTGACCCCATCGAGTTGCTTCATTCATCCATGTTACAGTTAGTGGCAGTAAATTTTGGACAGTCCGTTCGGGTGCTTGCTCGTTGCGTCCTACCGATGCGGTTCGTCCCGTATTCTGAGTTCCGGCAATAAATTCCGGAGCCCGGGCATCTGGTGAAGCTTTTAGCTTGCACGGCAGGCCATTTCTGCTGAAACGTCGTCTTCAGAGGCCCGATGGTGGTTCAGCTTTATGGTCTGCACAACCCCCCATGGTTGGTCAATGTCGTCATAACCCAGTAGGGAAACTCAGTTAAGACGGAAAATATGCTCGCCCCGCCACCACCTTTGAACCTTGGAGGAGATAAATAATGCAAACTATGTAATTTATTGTCACCTGATATCTTATCAATTATTAATGCTTTATGATATCCTACACGCTCGCATACAGCACGCAAAACTCTTTTCCCATTTTTGGCTGTTCGTTGCTGGTTCTCTTGCCAAAGTATGATAATATTTTTTATGTATTTCCAGCACGACTCTGCCCTTCGTTTTGAAGCTATTGCTTGGAAGAGAACTTACGATTAACCAAGTGCTGAGTTGGTGCCCCGGTAGCGTAACTGGTAGCGCACTTGCCCGGAAAGCGAGAGGTGCGGGTTCTAGTCCCGCCTGGGGCGAAAGTTTTGTTCACAACCCAGCATTCTTGTGAAACATTCGCAACGCGAACTGCGGCGTTAAAACAGCAGTTAACAAACAAAAGTCAAGAAGTGCTGAGTTGTTTACTTGTTTATTCAGCAATTGTTGACTCGTAAAGGGGAGGGATCCCATGATCCATTAGGCTGAAAAAGTAACTTCGAAAAAAGAATGTAACTGTCTTTCCTCGCGAGTCAGTTGCTGAGCAGGTAAAGCGCATCAAGCAATTTGGATGCTCTCAAGTGCAGTGCGAATGGCTAGATATCTTTCTTCCCTTCCAATACAAATTGGCTAGGGTTCGACAATCTTCCTCCTACTCTTCAACGTTTACTTCCGCTTTACAGAATGACCCAGCAGGTTCTGGTGCTTGAATGGATGATCGGAATGGATAGCAACCAACCTTAACACATTGACGACATTGAGACGCGGTAACGCGTCTCACTTTGCGCACCTCGTTGGACATTGAGACGCGTTACCGCGTCTCACCCTTATCATCCCTTTTTCTAGGGCATGCGCAGCTTTTTCCCGAATTGTTTGTCTCTCTTCTATGGATTAGAACATAACATTATTGTGAACGACATAGGTCATTGTTTGTTCAAATATGCTCCAGTTTAGAAGAAGTTTTCCAAGCTCACCGAAACCGGCGGCTTGGTTCATTAATAGTTTTCATGCTATTCTCATGAACACGTCAATAAAAAAGGGTAGTGAAAGTAAATGCAAATCTAAAGAGACAGAAAAATACATGCTTCACTTGGTATAACCACATCAAAAGAGCTTTTGGCATCCACTACAGATAAAATGACTAAAATTTCCTTTTTCATTACCATTACATGTTCTTTAATCGGAACTTCGTCACTATATACTCTATTACCTTCTACGCATTGACTGTTACTGAGATGTTTTTGTACCACTGGTGCTTTAAAAAGTTATCAATAAAAATTCACGGATCCGAGGTGCGGCGGTCGCACTCGCAAAATCGGCCCGGTCCCACACGGCCAAAAAAGCCAAAACGCGCGCGGTCGTCAATGTGTTAAATTAAATTGGTGAAAATGAAGTTGGGAGGTGAACATTTCATTTTGCTTCGCGTCTCTAATGCTATGGACAGATAAAAGTTCCAAAATACACTCATTTGAGGGATTTTTTCAATAAGGACTGGTGGAATGTCGTCACCCTACACATCTTACTCATTTCCGCGGAAGGGTGCTAAATCCACTTCGGAACTTTCCGTTCCTTAGGCTTAGGTAAGAAGATGTGGCCCTTGGCTCTGGATCACTTCTCCTCTGATTCAGCCTGTCACTGTCAGAAATTTACTTGGATGAGTTTGCTATCAAAACTCTTATCTATACCTATGAATGCCTTATCTTGAGACCGGATTCAATCCGTCCCCCCAAGGGGTAAGAGACTGAAATCCCTTTAAATTTATTTGTTTTTAACGATATAGTTTCTTCATTTTCAATGCATGTTTACTTTGACCTACATACATACATTAAAGGCCCTTTATCAGGACAATCCCAGTTGGGAAGACAGAGAAAATTTAAAGGGATTTTCGTCCCCAACCCTTTGGGAGGTTTGAATCCGGCCCCTGATCCTTAGCTTTAGAGACGCAGAGCGCATGGAGGGGCGCCCCAACTCCATTTTCACCATCAAATTCACAAGTAGCGTATCGTGCCAAGGCTGGAAGTGGTCATTTTGCTCAGACTCAATGTGCAGCTAGGTTGAAGGTGACCTTTTGAACTCTATAGTCGACACCATGATCAATTTCCTTATATGGATTTATATAAAGTTTATTTAATTAGTTGTTATGCTATAATGCAATCAAACGACACAAACTATGTAACTATCGTAGACCAAGCTTCAAGCGGCCTAAATATAGTTCCGTTTATGGGTTTTGGTTGTACGCCGTTTTGTTCCAGTATTCCATTGAGAGATAGGACTCACACTGTAAGAGAACCTGGATGTGACTTGCTGCGACTCGGAGAACTTTAAAGTGATAGAGGATGGAGCATTCGACGTTAATTATTCCTTTTCTGTTCTGCGCAACGCATTCAGTATCCCTTCGTGATCTTAGTGGCGATTTGGCCACTGCAATGAACTGCGAATCGTAGTCAACATACAAGCCATTGCTTTCAAACTTCCAAAACGTGGTAGTAAAGGTACTCGGATATGGAAAAATTGGATGGCCTACACACTGGCTTCAGGTGTTGAAATTCGGGTCACTGAATGATCTAGGACTTGATAACACCGCCAAGTGCGTGATAAAAAGCGCCATTTCCCATTGCGCCATGATTGCCCTACGAGAATGTTCCTAATGCCAGGATCAGGCGAGGCCTCGACGGAAACCATGTGTACGACCCCCTAAAGAAACATAGGTACTGAACTTGTTAAACTAGTGAGGAAACATTTCTCCATAAACGCGAGTTTTACTTATTTGCAGTTCGCAAAGCTTCCCTCAAGTATGCGGATAATCAAGGAAGACTTATGTATAAGGGGGGGGGGGCCAAAAAAAAAGACATTTTGCCTATGTCGGACTTCGGCTCTTTTTTCTTCGCAGAGATTGCTGTCGTTGACGGGAGTTCCTCAGCAGAGTATTCCCTAAGTGTTCCTCTATTAGTGTACGCAGGCTCTCCTACCACTGTGCAAATCCCCTCGGAACTAGCTTTCCAGTAAGGGTCGTTATGGTACACGATCCTTCGAAGACCCCATTGAGATCGACCAGTGCACCATGTTTCCAGGGCTAATTCTTCTGATGCCGTCCACGTACGTGGCCACTATGAAGATTTTCTTATAGAATGGAATGCACTCTTTAATAATAAGTTGGAACCGTTCGGTCTGAGTTGAGTAAAATGTGCTTAAATCCATCTGGAAGTGGAGGCAAAATGTCTTTTTTTTTGGCCCCCCCTGTATATATGTGCGAAGCCGTCATCGAAGTAAAAATTCTGATCGTTTAGCATACATTATAGATTGATACAAACACGGCCCACTTTGGGCTCATCAGGTTGCGGGCAGGTCATCAGTCGCTCCAGAGTATTCCAATATCGCGACCCACCCCATGGATCGTACTTGGCGGCCTTATAATTATTCATTCTCTGCCGTGTCCTCCTGGTGTTCCGCCGTCGATGCCTTCTCACTCAACCTCCGATAGCACCACCGTTTCGGCGTACAATTATGGACTGATTGCGAAATCGCTTGATACTATCTAGTTTATTGTTTTTCTTAACGCTTTTAACTATTCAGGACGATCTTACTACATATTGGGCGTTCTGACCTGTCTGACCTTGAATATTTTGCCGTTTATTTGACACTCTAAGATGTGAAATTATATAGCATCGCAAACTTGAAGATTAGCTCTGTGCTCAACAACACTCGAGATAGAGCTATACCTTCAGTAGTGGCGATACGCCTCGTTGAGGATTTTTTTGCAAAAACATCAAGTAAAATTTTTGAAATGTACGAGTTTGTCATTTTCAAAATCTTTAACTTTATCCACATGCATCATTTTCTTGAGGATTGATAGAGATGTGAACTGTGTGTAAACTAGAAATTGCGCGCTATTCAATGTTTATGGAAATATTTTTACAAATTCAGTATGCCATGATGTCCCCGTGGAGAATTTTCGTCTCAGTGCCGCTGACTTACTCCCCTTCGTTGCACTGGCACACTTTGACGATCATGGCTCCTTTCATGAGCATCCCCGCACTAATGTCAAGTCAGCAACGTTCAGCTTTAGCAAGTGGAGGAGTGCACTGCTAGGCTCCCCTTACTCAAGTATTTATACGTTTATCGCTGAAAAGTGCATTCTTTTGGGGGTTGCATTTCCTTCATTCATTTTAAACACTCCTTCCCAAGTAGCTCTTAATGTCTTTCGAATTTAGACCTGATCCAGAGAGCGCTAAAAGGCTTATGCCACCGACCAAAGATTTGAGCTTCGCCGGCTTCGCCAATCATGGCATCGAGCGATTATCGTGACTGTGAAAAGGGACTGAGAATGCGATCGTGGCTCTGCTTCCGCCGGATCCCGCGCAGAATCCGCAGGATTCTCACATCATCCGCAGTAGAGATGACATGTGCACGATAGATGCTCTCATAGTGTACGAAGTCAGTGTCTCCCTTGGACTCCGCCAGGAGCGGGTAAGATGGCATATGATGGTGGGCCTACGCTGCCTTACTCCATCTAAATGTTTATTGTGTGCCTCTACATTCTGATTAGACTGAAGGCAATGTCGATTCTCTGCGGAACCGAGAATATGTACGGATGGGCTCGAGCGCGTCGCGGTTGCTCTGCCTCTATCTATCCGTAGAGCGCGACTTTGAGCGTGGTCACGGCGACGGTCACGACAAGCAACTTTCGACACGAGTCGCGTTTGCCATGCACTCTTCAACAGGCTGCCGCTGCTCTAATCATTGCTGATCCCAGCACTAACGCTGCCTTCCCTTTCGTCGAGGATTCCTCAACGCGCACTTGGCCCTGCCCAATACCCTTTGCATGACATTGTCTTTTGCGGTGGCCTTTCCGGTGGCCATTCATCGTGATTCATGTACTCCATAATCGCATGTGCTCTTTGTCATGGCCATTCCGAAAATGCTGCTGAAAACAGCATGCTACACAAGGTGTTTTATGAGCTAATTTCGCGTTGACATTTACACGTGCTATCCGGATACATTGCTGACTTCCGTGCTTAGACTTTATATTAACGTCTCCGACACATCCATAGCTACGCCGTAGTGTAGCGTTCTCGAAGCAGGGTCAACCCTATGTTGCTACAAGTAGCAACGGGGGGGGTCGTACTTGGATGGACCCGGAGGGGGGTCGTACTCTCTCGGTGGCCGGCAGCGGGATTTGTGGTAATGTCCCTACTGATCATAACCATGTTTCAGGAAGAGCATGAGAAAGGAATACTCGCAGAAACAGCAGCTGCAAGACATGTAGCATCGTTCAAAAAAGTGCCCCCACCATGACATGGGTCCACGCACGTAACCACATTTGAAACTAAAGTGTAGCTGGAGTATTGCCTAAGACAACATGGACAATAGTCAGCACATTACGTTTACGCAAGATTATTGATGCTAGAGCGTTTATAAACCCCTTACTTCCGAATGACCTTCCAAATGAATCAGCGAATCAGGAGTGCGACCGAGGCGTGGCGCACACCAAGACAGGGGGATACCAGTGCAAGCACATGCACAAAGCATTCTGACACATCCTATCGTCAGCACGATCTCGTTTTCCCTGAAGGTTACGGCAGTGAAACCTAAAAAAACCGCTTTCTTGAAAGAATGGCTTGGAAAATGCCCTTCAAAAAGAATGTAGCAACGGGACTAATTTTTGAACTACTGACTTTTAAGAAACTTTTGGGTACTTTTTAGAAAGCTTGAATCCTGTAGTTTCTCATACCGTGTTCAGCTTCCCAAATAAATGAGTTTGAAGGAAGTTATGGTCGTTTAAAGCTTGAAAAGTCGCGGTTTCAGAAAAATAGTTCCGCGAACCCCCCTAAAATGTAGCAACGGGACTAATTTTTGAATTACTCGCTTTTAAATACCTTTGGGTACTTATTAGGAAGCTTGAATCTTGTAGTTTCTCATACCGGGTTCAGCTTCCCAAATAAATGAATTTGAAGGAAGTTATGGTCGTTTAAAGCTTGAAAAGTCGCGTTTGCACAGAAAAAAGTTTCAACGTGCTAAATTTTTACTAAATTAGCTTTCGCTCAAATTTCAGCCATGATTGGAGAGAGAATGAGTTTGAATTTTTTAAATCAAATAACTCCGGCGCAAAAGCTCGAATATGAAGAAAGTTATAGCCCTAAAAAGAGGAAGGTGAAAATTGTAGTGCAAATTCATTTCTTGCTCAATAACTTAATCATTTCAGATTGTTTAAGAACAAATCCGCTCTAATTAAGAAGGATGACCGTCGGTGATCCAGAATCCACCTCCGTCTTCCGAGGAACCTGAAATTTCACGAGGAAAAATTCTTCTACTTCTCGATTTCCCCTTTCGACACCTGTTCCCCTTCAACAAACGCGCCCCACTTGCGGTCACCGAGGGCGCGATCCACCACATTCAAAACCTGTCAATCCTTTAGCCCTCAGCCATGAGGTCCGTATCATAAATGACTTTATGTCCTAATTCCATGCCTACGCTGTTTTTCGGAATGGTAACTCGTCTTTTATGAAATTTGAACCGAAATTCAGCATTCTTGTCTAAAAAAGTTTTAATTCATATGATTATTATTGTTTAAGTAATCTTATCACCACTTGAGCTACACACAGGGGGGTCGTACCAAATCGCCCATGAAGGGGGGGGGGTCGTAGAAAAAATCCAAAAAGTAGCAACGATAGGACCGACCCTGAACGCCAAAATTCCCGGCATAATGTATGCTTGCCTCTACTTCACCATTGGACTTCGCTCATCAACTTCTAGCCCATTGTCGATCGCGTTGCCGGACATTTGCTTCAACTTTTCGCTACTCGTGAAGCTGGGGTTTACTACCCACGCTATAATTGGCGCCAAGAATAGAATTATGAACACACCTGTCTGGGGAAGTTTAGGCTCCAGTTTCATATTGCACGTAGCTAGTTAAGAAACTCGGAACCAGTTCAAAGGGCAGGGGAATCTTCTCTAACTGAGTGGACTATCTTGGGAATACCTCGCAATAGCAAGCCCATGTTTCTATGTTTTTGTTTCAGTAAGAAATTGCCTGAATCAGTGCAAGCGGTAAGGTCTCGCCAGCGTCAGGATTGTGGGACACTGCTCGCAAATTCTTCAGGCAACTAAGGGCGGATATCGATAAACTGACGAATTTAGAAGCCTTTGTGCCACATTGGCATTGAAAGGCTAAACGTAGGGCCTTTGAAAGAAACCGTTCCCACCCTCGTGAAGCGAGACCGGGCAGTACCGCTGCGCTTTCTTGCTTTCTAACTCCGATCGAAGAACAGTTTAGCAGATAGTGAAAGCAGTTCTGAGCTCCGCTCCTCGAAGCGAATGCAACGATTGGTATGCGATAAGAGTGAATGTGCCGGAGTTGGTAATTTCCAGACTTTTTGTTGTCTTCAACTTTTCTGGAAATATTCTAATTGAATCAAAGTGAGCTGAGTTATGTCGGAGCGCGCTTTCAACTACCTGTTCTTTCACCGGTGCATTGCAAACGCAACTGGTCAATTTTGAATGTAAGAGATCCAGAGAAAGCCTTGCATCAAAAAAAGTAGACTTTTGGCGGCTCGAAAAATATTCAGAATTGTCTGTTCTCCACATTCAAATTATATTTTTTGAAGCACGGGCCGCGTCAGATCCTGTAAGGAAACATTCCATTGAAGGCCGGACGATCTTTCACATGGGGTGGTACTATCCAAATCAACAGTGAGCGGACAAAGGAACCAATGCTGTCATTTGACCGTTGCGACCGTTGCCATTTTTATTCGTAGCAGAAGCGGTGTATACGCGCTCTCGCATACGACGTGCTCTCTCACGTTTCACCTCTCCTCGCAGCGCTGTGTCTCTCCTTCCTGCCACAGTCACAAGAAAAAAGTCAGCATCTGTAGGGCTTTCTGCCTTTACCCAATCTTTGCACTTCGTGTCCAACCGTCGACAAAATAACAGACCAATTCGCCTGTAATACATGCCTTTGATTCTCCATTAGGATTATAACTTTGAACTTTTCCATTTCCTTCCTCTTTAATCAAACTGCCCTTAATTTTTTTTCTTCACTTTCTTTATGTTGCAAGTTAGCTTTCTGTCCTCCCTTTTTAGTGGCCAGTGCCTTTTGGGTGGCTTTGTGAACCGCAACCGCAAAGCTCGGTGCACAATGAAACACTGAGTTCATAATCTTCTGCTGTTCCCTTCGCTTTTCTCTTCACTTGAGATTGATACGCCCGCCTTCAAGCTGCGGTAGCAATACTGTTCGACTACGAAAACAGCAGTGCGAAGCGGACATCTCCTGAAAAAGGGGACGAATCTTTGCAACGCGACGTATACAGAGTCTTTTGTTCTAGACTGTGTAGCAGTCCGGGTTGGATGAGGGACTCAGCGAGGGCGGACAGACCATTCAACAACGGGGATGGGCTTGGCCCGTAATAACGCTTATTGGGGTATATTTTATCGATGCTAGCTGTCGCACTGCCTACACACCTGCTCCTTCAAAGCTCATGAACAACGCTTTCACTTGACCTTATGGCAGGGTATACATCTAAGTATTCAACTATATCCCATACATTTGAGTATTCAACTATACCTTTATTTTTGAGCGAAACAATCACATATTCAAGTCGTGAATACGCCTCTCAAAGGGTCAGCCAGTGTTCGAAAGAGTACATTTGTTTTCTTGGACCTGCATGGAGGCGAATATTCGATCATCAGGAAAATTGAAGCTGATTAGCTATGTAGGGCAGGACATAACGTGTGGATCGCTTCAACAATTGGAAGCAATTTCAGCATTTCTGTCTGCGAAGGCGTATCTTTTTCAGAGGCCCAATGTACATACTTTCCCTCGTAGGGGCTTTTGCTTTAACTACTTACACAGCTTTAAGTGAATTTTCATGTAAATTGAGTTTGAGTCCTACTGGGTGCAATTCCTCTCTGAGTCATGAAAGCACTCGGAAAAACTTTATCCTCCTGAATGAGGACTTCCAAAAATGCGACAGCCTCGGGTGGGACATTATATGAGGGGCAGCAAAATACAAGACAGCCAGAGGTTTGCCGAAATTAAGAGGTGCCAAGATGATAAGGTGTATGTATTTCGAACAAGCGCGCAATCGCAACCGAAACGCTATTACGTGTGACGTCATCGAACTGACCGGTAGATCGGGAAGAGCACACATTTACCAGACTGCAAGAGAAGTGATGCTCTCGAAACATGTGATAGCAGAGGCGTTGGTGGTGTGGGTGGGCTCGCCAACACGAGCTTCGCTATGAGCATTAATTAATGAATAAATCTCGAAGCCCGAATAAAATGTTTACTTTCGAGAACACGTGGCACGAAATACGGCTCAGATAACCTTCGCCGACCATCCACCAATCTCACGCAAAGAGGAGGAAGAGCTAAGACCATTCTGAATGCAGTGGAAGCTCTACACGGGAGGTATGCCCTTTTCCTGACTAGCATCGGGACTCCGTCGCCAGAAATGACCCATAGGGACGGCCGGGAGGGTTCATATAATTCAGGGTGAAGAGGTTGAAAGTATAATAGCCGAGTTAGCCATGTCGATCGAAGTGCAGTATCTACCAGTTATTCTATATTCTATCCCGAGGTTGGAGCTGCGTTATAATGAACAGCTCTATGTACATTGAGATCCAGCACGTTTTAACCGAAACTCTTGTCCAGGTGACAAGGTTTCGAAATTCTGCACTGGTTCGGAAATTAGCCTCCTCCCCACAAAGTTTCATTTTTCAAAAGGAAAAAAGTGGCTGTAAGAGCAAGGAAACTCAAAGCCGATATCAGAATCACCATGCTCATGTTAAGGAGAATTCCTGTGTCAAAAAGTGGTGGCAGTATCTGCCCGCAAGGGACAAAACAGGTCGTTAAATGCTTTTAGGAACTCCGAGATTAACAAGCATGGTTTAAAAGAGACATCCCAAAGAATACCGTGTTAATTAGGGTGCACTAGGTTTCTGCTTAAAGGAATCTTCCACGGAAAAAGCTCCGCCCTCATTACCACAGAAAACGATACCTTAAAGGAATCTTCCACGGAAAGAGTGATCATTTTGTCTTGTGTGTAGGATTAGTATTATCGAAACTAACGCTTATGTTCCGTTCTTTTTGCTATGCTCATGAGGCTAGGGGCCTAAGGGGTATCGTTTTTCTGTGGTAATGGAGGCGGAGCTTTTTCCGCGGAAGATTCCTTTAATAACCTTCGCAGGCGAGTCATTAGCAGAAGTGAAGTGATCGTCTCAGTGAGACGAAGTTGCTGTACCATCCACAGCAGCAAGGGCTGGAATGTTACTGATGCCTTGCCAACTGTAATCCCAAGACGTCGAAGCTTCGACGCTCATTATCGGAGCAAAAGAACCATTGCGTTCTTAGGAGCGGAAGAAACTCACCATTAGAAGAGCCGAATGGTCTCTCTTGGCCAACATGTTCGATTGAACGGGACCTCACACCCTGAAGTAGGCTCACAGCTTAATGTACACATACCGCGACCATTTGGTAGGCTCAGTTCAAACTTCATCGAAAAGGCTGTGTCAGGTTCCCTGACACGAGGGCTATTCTATATAAGCTAGCAACACAGAGTAGTTCTGGGAGTCGGAGCCGGTGACAATCGAAAATCGCTAAAGGCAGCCCCTGTGCTATATTGAGAACCAGGGTGGGCTATTCATTCTATGAGCTTGATCACTGAGCTCCAGACCGGAACGAAAATAGATTCTTCAATTTGTCTAACGAGCGCCGAGATGACCATCAATCCAACTGTCAGATTTTCTTGATGAACTAATGAGAAGGGAACCCCCCCCCCCTTCCTTGTAGGAAGAACTTCAAGTGGTAACGATCCTGCTGCGTGGAGCAGCGGAAATTTCAGTGACATCAGCTTCGCTATCGAAGTGTTTTTTAATGACCAGATGGTGGAATTACGGTCCCACCCATCCACTTGATCTGTTGCATGGTCGCAGGTTATCCTGGAAAAAACTCTTAAGGAACATCAGCAAGCTAAGCTACACTTTAAGTTTTAAATGAGCCCACTCATAGTATGCATTAATTATACTCTGCGCAAATATCTTCGATCTGCTACCGTAACCCAGATTATCGAGGAATGAGGGTCAGGACCATCAAGAGTGCCTTTTGCTCTAATTGAAATCGAGAAGTTGCGACACTCCCTCCATGACGCTTGTATCTTTCTTGGATCTCTGACCACAGCCTTTACAGGCGGCAAGGAAGCAATGCAAGCAATAGATTCCTCCATTCCTCTCAAAGGAATTATCTGTTTGTTTGACAGATTTGGCCTCCAGTTGCAGCTCAGAAAAACAAGGTCTTAAATGAACGACTGCCCACGTGAAAGTCTGGAGACAATCCTAATGCTCCGCCCATTTAATATGTTCACTTTCTCGAAGTCGTCAGCTGTCACCGGATATCTCCTTGAATACATTTCTGTGATTTCGTTAATGCCTCCTCTCTCGTCGACGTCATTTCGGAAATCTAACCGCTCCTTATTATCAATGAGTTTTTGTCTTTATAGGTACATGATGCACGATAGCAAAAGGTCGCTATTATTCGTCCTGGTTGTGCTGCTGCTTTTAGCCGTGCAAATATACGCAAGTCGCCGGTACGTGATACTTATTTCTATTATTGTATCAAATTGTAATTAATTGATGGAAGGTTCTTGCTATTGTCTAGGCGTGAGTTTTTGCTCCCCTGCACTATAAGTAGATTTGGTAACTGGTTGCCTGGTACCAAAAATTGGCAAACAAAAATGGTAAAGTGGTTACTTTGGTAGCATGGGCAGTATACGCCCAGTTCCGGCGCCGTTCTCATTGGCCAAGCCTTGTTGTTTATCGAATTTAACCGTGGCAAGGAGAGGATGACCAATCACAGTGACCAGTGCTCGGGTGAGTACCGCCCCACGGTTAGCGCAGTGTGGATTTCAAATGTTCCTAGCAGTTTCGTTTGTTTCCTCACTATTGGCTTGCAATAGAAACTATAATTTTCTTCGAATTTTTGACGCGAGACAGCCGAGGTGAATGGGCAAAACACCGAAAAGCGGCCCCTTGGTTCGTTTTCGAGACTTGGATTCCACGATAAGGACGATGGTCGGAGAAGGGGAACTTACCTATAGGAAATACAGGCTACCTTTTGAGGATGGTTATCGACTCCCGATTTGCAGTGAATGACCTAGCAGGGCTAACTCGCCCTGCTCACGCCGCAACACACCCACCGGCTGGCTAACTATTCGTCGCAGGCTGTAGACATTTGGCATAGGAAGCGTAAGCAGGGCAGTACTCATGAGATGCAGTCAATGCGGATGACCTTTCGAAAAAGTTATGAGGAAAGCGCGGCAATAATGACCTTGATTTTTAGGCAGCGCAGGTACCGAATCATGTGTTCGACTACATCAAAAGCAAGCCCCTACTTTTGCTCTTTTTAAATTTCGCATAACTAGGAATTTTCTGACATACTTCCGAAAAAAAAACGAAATTGCGGACCCACTAGAGTTGGCCCACAACCTCTTGCCTGTGAGTCAGGGTCACTAACAGTGCGCTCCTGCTTCATAATTGTTCGAAAAAATCATTTCCCAGATAAAGAAAGCAGATTTCAACTCACCGTCAGCGCCTCGGTGCAGAGTGAATTCGCATTTAATTATTTATGTATGTACTGGCATATTTGAAACGTTATATAACGAGCCTATTTGGTACTATATTCTATGAACAGCATCATATCTTCTCACTGTGAACAGTGAATAATCTACTTTTCCTTTCAAAAATTCACTGTATTCCAGAGTCAAAATTGAAGAAACCATGATCATGTTTGATAAGTTATATGAGCTGGTCACGCATTTTTTATTACGAGCCAAAATGCTAAAAATTGGTCAACTACTCTCTCGTGTTCCCATCATGTTTTGTTTATTCGTCATTGACGTGATGGCTATGGGAAAGGATAAAACCAGTAATTCTTTCAATAATCTAGGCCAAATCCAGCTCTCCAACCTCTGAAAACCAAAACAAGGAATTGTTCACGGTGACCAAAAGGGCGTCGTATATGCCATGCATTCGAACCACCATTTCTAGCTTTTGGGAAAGGTTTGCTTCTGATTAGGCCACCATCTTGCGATCGAACACGTAGGGACTGATGAGCCTCAAGAAAGGATAAAGGATAAAGCATTTGCCGTTGATCAATCCCTTTTGGGATGCGGCACGCATTCTACTTCCATTTGTACATTCGTAGTGGCGTTTGAATGCGATGTGGCCTATACAATGACTTGCGGGGGCCAGCCGATGTACAAGTCAGTGTTTTTATCCTCCCAGACAAGTCTGGTACCAATTAACCGACCCCGGAGGGATGGAAGGCTTGGTTGGCCCGGGCGACTCACGACCCAGGATTTGATCCCCGGACCGCTCGCGTGGTAAGCGTGCCACTTGCCACTACACCACTTCCGCCCTCAAGAACTGTTGTGGTAAATGATCCAGAAGTGACGAAAGAAAGCAAAAAACTGCTAAGACTAACCTTAATCACAATGCGATTACCAAATAGGAGGGCTGCAAAACCTTATTGGTCAGCCGTTTCTCTGAAATGATAAGGTGTGGTAAGGAGGTACTGATGTCGGAAAATCCAATAACATTCCTAGGCAGACCACTAGCCCCAAGCGAACGGTCGGAGCCCAAAGTGGTTCCATATAAGTGGTTTAGCATTTTTTCCACTTCATTTCCTTCTTTCTCCTCACTGGTGGACCAATCGCTACAAATGTCTCCATTTTCGTGCCTACCGAGTCTATTCCATCGTGCTATGTGCCTTTAACCCAGCTTTCAATCAAGCTTTTGTTTACCTGAGCTAGCTCATCAGAACTGAATCATGGACCATGATGACTGGTTACCCGATGTCGACAGTGAGCAGAGGGAATGGAAGTTCCAGCAGATCTAATAGTTTTGACAGTTTTAGTTCGTTAAATGCGATTTTTAGCTGCAAATCGTGCCCAGCAGAGCTTACCACAAGGACTTTTGTTTATTGTTGATTGTCTTCCAAGTTCGATCTCCCTTGCTTAATTTAATGGTGTTCCCGCTCCAGGACGGCAAATTTCAAGTTACAGTACCTGGGCCTCCACAAAGTTCACTCATCCATATTGTTTACTTCGTCTTCGTCGGGCTTGCGCTTGTTCCAAAAACAACTCGAACAAAAAAGACACAAAAAGCAATTAGAAATCGTCGACAACTATCCTCTGAGGAGAATACAAGTCATAGTAATTATTTTAGGTTATTCTATTAGGATGAGGAGAATAGTTTAGGTAGGCTCATGGCTTATGACTGAATATCGGGGAGCGAAAAACGTCTCTTCGCTCATGACTTGCACCACTAGGTTTGCATAGAGACAGGATAGGTCTTAACAAATCCCACAGTGAGAAAAAGCAAACCCTGGCCACTGACTTCACCCTCGTCAAAAAAACCAGACATCTGTCATCGTCGACGAGCCCAACAAAGCCTGTCGTGATTGCTTCAGCCAGGAAGCAGCCGCTTAAATTCCTCGATCGGGAAGCTAATGGACAGCTTCTCAATGACCATCGCTTCCGTATCGTTATATTGATATGTTCCTGACTTATCCTAATTTTTCTGAACGGCCCTCTGAATACCAAAAAGGGGGTCCCTAGTCACACCTTTTTCACCAGTTTTTCAATCAAAGTCTATTTGTAAGGGTTACTGACGGTCCTAATCATGAATATGGTACTAATTATTCATGCTAACTCCATTTTGCGCGAATTTTGAAACGTCAACTCGAAATGCAAAAATTTGTCACCACGAGGAATCGAACTAGGGACCCCTTTTCTGGTATTCAGAGGGCCGTTCAGGAAAAATGAACCATGCTTCTGTGGTCCCCATATGTGCCCCAATGTCATGCAAGAAACCATTTTGAAAAAGCTTGGCACACCCTGAAACGACCTCCCTTGTTAGGGCGCTACTACCACGCAAGGCTTGCGAGCCACGGGCACCGTTATCACCTGAAGTAAGCTACATAATTTTGTTTTCAAACCCGTCCTCTCTTCTAGTGTAGCTTGTAGAGCACTTGCCCGGTGAGAGAGATGTGGGGGTTCAGTTCCGTAAGCTGAGTTCAAATGAGGTGGTGAGAGTGAAGTTTTGTCCATGACCCTATTCTTCTTAAATTCGCTGGGCCAAGTGCAGCCAAAAATAGAAGTTTGAAGCAGAAACGACAAACAGAAGTCGCGATGTCAGGCATATGCAAGAAACTAATTCAATGAGCTGCACCTTTTCAGTACCCGACTACCGATCTCTTGTCTGTAGAAACTATCAGCCTGAAGACATTTTTCCAACTGGGAAGATCCAATGAGACTTCAGCGAAATGCGTGTAATCCCGAATCTCGACAGGGACGCTTGGTCTCAGTCCCCGATGACCTGGTAGGAAACGTAGTAGCGATAAGGTCTCTTTTACCATTTTCACCTGTTACTGCTTCTACTTACTTAGATTCATAAATACAAAATCACCCCGCGACTTTCCAGGTTGCATTAATATGCCAATTCAATGCACCTGCGTTACTAGCTTATTAACTTTGTGATCAGACCTTACAATACTAAGAAATCTGGCTTCAACGAATTGAATTAATGATAACAATAATGTCAACAAATTTATTTCTGCACAGAAAAACCAAACCAAATTATCTGTTCAGCATGCCGCCTGCAGTTGAAAAAGGTCGTGTCTTTAAATGGTCAAACTTCAAGAGGCGGGCTGTTGCTATTCGCATGATCTGCTATTGCTGAATGTCAAAGAGTATACGGACGGCTTCTGTGGAGTAAAACTTAGTGATTGTAGACTACAGAGTTGATATGGTGACAAGTGCCGCTATTGCTCACCCCCGCGGTCGGTACTGCTAAATTCCCCATGGAATTCCATCTGGCCAACGAGCCTGCAACATCTGGATCGCTAAATGGTACAGCTTTGCCAAAGAGCATAGAAACAGACCTGTACTCAGCTTTTAGGCAACGTAGCCTAAGCGGGACGCATTCAAATACTATCGTCAGAAACGATTCCAATTGCATTGCGCCACGCCCCAAAAAGTCAATCTCGACTGCTCGAATGTCTTTCATAATCAGTACTGTGGCAGCACAACGTAATAAGTTACGACCCCGTCGCCCTACCAAATCAATGCAAGTAATCTTCAATGATTTCGAGAGTTCTTTTAACTAGCAATCGTTTTTTGTGAGGCTATACATGTTAGGAAAAGTTGCTTGGTCCCTACAACAGGTCTATGGTCCCCATATTCGGTACATACCGCTCCTGTTTCATGCAATCTGCTGCAACAAGAACTGATCTTCTAGTCCTAGAAAGGCTGCTCGCACAATTCGCTTTACTTTCGCATTTGACGCGAAGCACCGAAGACCTTAAAGGGCAAGCGCCGGCATTACCCGACTATAGGAAAGATAGCGTTAGAGCAAATGCTGGGTCCGTACCTACACGGATCATGCCAGCTTCGTCGCACGAACTGCGCTAATATCTACGGCCCTGCAACCGTCGATCCCGTTGCAACGCTCTCCACCCACCGCGATTGATATGGAGATCAGTGTGCTCTCTCGCGTGTTTTGTCTATGGCCCTGTCTGGCCATCATACCACATCCGACCTCATTAAAAGGTGAGGCCCTAATTTTAGCCCTTCCGATAATTTCTCTTGCCTTCTTTTCACCTTCAATTTATTCCGCAGCGTAGTCATCGCTACAAAGCGCTTCTTATACAACAGTTTCATCCTGGTGCTTGCCCTAAATGGATTTGGCTTGACTGGAATCGCAAGCTGACAGAGTGATGCCAAATCTTTTTGAGCATCGCTTCCGAGCTTCATTGCCTTTCGATCGGTCGGAATCTACGAGTCGGTGCTAAGTTGGTGGATAGCCTAGAAAAGCCTCGTTATTCAGATGATAATCACATGTTTTCTATTGGAGAGGCCTCCATGAACAGGATCAGCCTTCCACGTGGCCTAGTCAGATGTGAAAATGGGTATTTTGTGGTATCGGGAATGGGTCGTATTTTGCTAAATAGGGTATTTTTGGAGGACTTTAGAAGAGAACTTTTTCGGTAATTGGATAACCTTTTGTGAGATGTTGAAATATTCAAGAAATTTATGCGATTTGTGCCGTTGCCCCTCTTCGCATCACTTCGCCACTAGTCTGTGATTTTTTTGGAGAGGGGATAAGTGCTCGTGTGTCAGGTCGCATCAATTTGGAAGAAAACGACGCCATCTCCAGTGGAAGTTAGCGAGGGACGGCATACATCTGAAAACTGCTTAACACTGCGCTAGACTTTGAATTTGAGTTAAGAACGATCCCAGCGAGAAGAAGCCGAAGCCTTTTGCTTGCAGGCTACACTTTTTCGCATATAGTGAACAGAAACAGCGTTCTCAGACTACAGTAAGACCACAAGTAGTGTGGTGCACGCACTAAACGTTCTCTCTGACGGCAAAACACTGTTGCGTGAATACTTTACATCTGGACAATTAGTTCTTGCACGGTATTGCTGAATTTGTGCTACCCGCAATTATCTCCAACTCTCAGTCTCACGTCATTGGGTGGGAAGCCGGTCGTAGATGTCCTGTTTCCATTTAAAACTCCCTGATAATTTCAAGTTAATCTAATTGCTACTTCTGTGTAAAGGTAATGTTGGAAAACAAGTGTGGGAAATTGCTATAGAATGTAATTGCATAACCAGATAATACATTAGTTGTGGTGCTATTTACATTGAAGGCAAGCAATTATTTGAAAGAATACCGCAGTACTAGGGTATCTCATGTTACTGAGGACCATATGAAGCTTTGGGAGGTTTGGAGTTGCAGCAAGTTGCATTG
>MU871612.1:967-12630 GCA_036418205.1 Ostertagia ostertagi
ATAGATGTTCCAAATGGTACAGGGGACAAGGAGCTGAATGCAGTCATTTTGGATGAGAAGAGCGTGTCTGTGTGGCGACCACGAACAATCTAAGGATGTGTGCGATAGAATTAGCAGGTAGTTGACGCACTGGTTTCACTGGATGTCACGAGAGATAGGGATCAGGGGGGCTCTTCTGGACTTACTCAGAGCCCATTGCTATCCTGAGTTATTTTTACTTTGAAAATCGTTGCTGGGCCTTCCATCAAGTAGGAGCTCCCGTTTACGAGGCAAGGGTGGTTCAGTACTAGTGCAGCATTGATGCAGAACCGATTTTTTCGACTTTGTCGGCTTAAACGGTGGTAGAACAGCATTTCAGATCTGAGCTCGATAGGGTACGCTGTCGGATCCGTTCTAGAAGCTGAGGCTTGCATAAAACACATTATGTCTAGGGATTCGTTGAAGAAACCGCTCTAAAATGAGCTTGACGAGTCCTACTCGCCACATTGCGTGCCACAGTCGATGGTTCCTCGATGTTTCTGAGGACCCGTATAAACACAAACCAAGGAATTTCAAAAATTGCATGGATGTCGACGATTCAGAATGGGACTGTGCACGTCACTGCATTTTTGTTTTCAAAGAATTGCACCTTGCTCATCCTAGGCAACTCGAAGTCGCTGTCTCCGTAATTTTGTCGCGTCACTCCCTCTATCCTTATAGAGGTCATTTTGAATAGCATAAGGACCATCTATAATCACCATCGAAGCAGTGACGGTTCGGTCCTCACTGTTCGGGAACCTCTGAAGACTCCCCGAGTGTTATTTACTTGTTTTTAGCTACAATCGCCGCAATGCTTTTCCAGATAAATGGCCAAGGATAAATCGTTTGGCGTTGATCAATCCCCGGTTTGGATGGCAATGATTCTACATCCATTCAGCCTCGTAATGGAATTTGAGCGCATTCGGCCTATACTCGATGCTTGGCTGGGCGCCGATGTATCAAGTCCGCGCTACAGACATGTCGTATCGGTTTACCGACTCCGAGGAAGGCTAGGTTGCCCCTGACGACATAGGATTTAATCCCCTGGCCGCGCGCATGGTATGTTGGCCACATGCCACTGAAACCACATCCGTCACATGGTTTTTCTGGTGAAATTGACACCGTGGTTTTTGTAGTGGAATTGAGCTGTAAAGTTGTTAAGCCAGTCTGCTTATGCAAAAGGAACCAAAATGTGTAGTGTGAGAATTGAGATGTTTATCACCGTTTTGAACACCTTGATTGACTTGCACCCCCTTCCCCTCCACCTTCCCTACAGGTACACTTGGTTTATCAAGAAGTAGATTATGTTAAAACGTTAAGCTCCCTAAATTCCTTGCATGATTCCATCTGAAATCCCCGCTGTACTGTCAGTACGAGATTGTCAGCGCTCTGATCACGCTTTTTGCGCGTCCACTTGCATTTGCTGACCTTTTAAACTACGGTATAACTAAAGGTACTTTCATTGTCTGTTACGAGCGGGGTGTATCCCAAATGGCGCGGTCACATTGCCATTGGGGCGCATGGGCTGTAGTTGCCACCTAGGCGCCGCCCATATCTCGGCCAAATAACTCGTCCGGATCACCGAACGAATAGATTATCGTGGTTGATCGGTCTGCAATAGAGCGCGCCAGAGTAGACTGGATTGCAGAGCCTCCCAAGCTCACCATTCTTGACTCTTCTTCCGGATTCATTCTTGCGCTGAATTCGCACTGCACACTTCAACTATTAGAATGACTGTAGAGTTACTTCGAAGTGATTGTATCACGATCATTTTGGAACTGTGATACATTGCACTTTCCAGCAACTTACAGTGGATGACAATAATTCCGATACGAGGTAGGTAACTATTGTTCAGTTTTTTTTTGTTCAGAAAACAGTTTCATTGTGGGTTGGTATCCAAGTTTCATGTATCCAAGTTTCGTTGTGACTTCACCAGCAGTGGTTTTTTGGATTTGCTTCTCCCGAAAGCTGTGAGATAAGTATTGAGACTCCTTGATTTTCTGCTAATTGATGAATGCGTGAGAATCAATCACCGTGCATGAATATGATTTATTTAAGCAGTTTTGCTGGTTTATTTCTTATAGCTTTCTAAGATAAGGATGCCGTTATAGATTTTGTCTAACTATGCGTGAAAGAAAGGGAAAATTATGTCGACGTGCTATTCTGACCACACAGAAATTTTGCAGGGTGAGGAGCTCTGGGATGTTAAAATGGAAGAGAAATGACCCACGCACCTTGAGGGTTTCCCCTTGCACTGTACGCAGTACAAAAACCGCACCACATGCCCCTGTTGGAAAAGACCCAAAGCGTTCGAGACAACAGCAGCTCGTTTTTTTCTAATCTGATTGGACTCTCCTAACCGAGTTATTCGTCTTCTGTCACTTGAATGTGTTATCTTTGATGTTCTCTCATCAATCAAATCCCATACCACTGAGCGATCCCCTTGTTGGGGTAATGAGATCCCTGTTTTCTACACTTGTGATTCAGTTCTACTTTGCCAAAAGCATATCTCATCCCAATCTCTGTGTCCTTGCGAGTCCCTTAGGCATATCATGTGCAACATTGCACGTTTTATTGTCTCCTCTAGTAATAATTACTGATGAGTGTCATTCTCAAAAGGTGAGGCAGGACATAGAAATTCACCAAAGAACTCAAAGAGGGGTGAATTCGAGAATATTACACCGAACAAGTTAGTGAAGTGGGATCGCAGGTGATGGCAAAATAACAAAAAGGGATGAGAAATAATAAAACTGCAGCTGAAGACTCCAAGTGAGCTGATCAACCGTAGTACTGTTTAGGTTTAGATGGTTCGTACACAAAAAGGCCATTGTGAATAGGTTTCAAGAATGGTTCCTAAAAAAAGCGCCTGTTTAGTCTTAGTCAAAAGCAATAGACTTTCCAATACTGTTCCCTGAACAGAAAAAGAGACTTAACAATACTTACCACGTATAGTAATTGTTGTCATCCACTGTAAGTTGCTGGAAAGTGCAATGTATCACAGTTCCAAAATGATCGTGATACAATCACTTCGAAGTAACTCTACAGTCATTCTAATAGTTGAAGTGTGCAGTGCGAACTCAGCGCAAGAATGAAGCCGGAAGATGAGTCGAAGAATGGTGAACTTGGGAGGCTCTGCAGTCCAGTCTACTCTGGCGCGCTCTATTGCAGACCGATCAACCACGATAATCTATTCGTTCGGTGATCCGGACGAGTTATTTGGCTGAGATATGGGCGGCGCCTGGGTGGCAACTACAGCCCATGCGCCCCAATGGCAATGTGACCGCGCCATATGACCGCCTCCCATTGGCTGTAGATTGCTGTTCCAGTTTGCTTTTCTTACATCTTGTTAATAATTGAGAGTCGTGCATTTGTGTAACATTTGCAAATCGTCAATGTACTGTGGTAAGTCTGTTGACACATTTCCTTCTACACTTCCTGCTAAAATTGTGTGTGTTTTTCTCATTGAAAATGCGCGTAACAGCTTCTTCGGCTGTTTCGACAGCCAACTTTCTTGCTCTTTCCCGTGGATTATTATTTCCTTTCTGTCTAGTGTTCTAGAAATTGTGTTGCGGAACGGCAAACTTATCGTTAGTCAATGTCAACATTATTCAGTCTTTAAGTCCCTTACCACCAACAGTTTTTTGTGCAATCCTTCAGCTCCAACCTTCCCACAATTCAATTCCAAAAGTGTTTACAATAACTTCATTTACGACCATACCATCCTTGGATCCTTATCGTGTATTTGTTGCTAAGTGGATTGGGGGCAGGGTCACCCTTACGTTGTTACGAGTAACAACAGGGGGTCGTACTCAGTTGAGCTTGGAGGGGGGGGGTCGTACTCTCTCGGTGGCCGGCAGTGATATTCTTGGTAATATCGGATATTAGCTAGCAGGTTACGTTTTTGTAAGATGACTGATACTGGAGCATCTATAAACCACGCTTCCCTCTAAATGAGCTTTCAAATGAATCAGCGAATTAGAAGGGCGCCCGAGGCGTGGCGCGCACCAAGGCAAGGGATGTAGTGCAAGCGCATGCTCGAAGCTTTCTAGCACATCCTAAGTTAAACATGACATTGGTCTTCCAAGAAGTTACGGGCAGTGAAACCTAAGAAAACCCGCGTTTTCGGGAAAATGGCTTGAAGAATACCCCTCTCAAAAAAAGTAACAACGGGACTAATTTTTGAACTGCTGACTTTTCAGGAACGTTTTGGTGCTCGTAAGAAAGCTTGAATCCTGTAGTTTGTCATACCGTGTTCAGCTTCCCAAATGAGTGACTTTGAAGGAAAAAAGATCGCGGTTCCAGAAAAATGTGTAACGCAAACCCCCCCCAAAAAAGTAACAGCGGGACTAATTTTTGAACTGCTGATCTTTCAAGAATGCTTGGGTGCTCGTTAGAAAGCTTGAATCCTGTAGTTCATTATACCATGTTCAGTTTCTCAATGAAAATGCTTGGAAGGTGAAGTTATGATCATTTGAAGGTCAAAAGTCGCGTTTGCACAGAAAAAAGTAACAACGTACTAAATTTTTATTGAAATTAACTTTTGAAGAATTTTTAACCCATGGTTTGGAGAGAGAAATAATTTGAATTTTCCAAATCAAATCACTTCGGTGCAGAAGCTCGAATATGAAGAAGTAGCCGTTTTTTTTTTTTTTTTTTTTTTTTTTTTTTTTTTTTTTTTTTTTTTTTTTTTTTTTTTTTTTTTTTTTTTTTTTTTTTTGGAAAGAGGGGTGTAAAAATTGTGTTGCAATTGAAGAACGTGAAGGATTTCAGTATTTCAATTGGAGCGATAATTTTTTCTGACTTCTCATAAGTTTTTATCAGGTAATATTGTCAATATTCCGGTCACTGGTTCAGCTTATTTCATCTCCTAGTTTGGTAACCCTTTGGAGTACACGGATATCTTTGAATGCATCTCATTTTTTCGTGTTTGGAAGCAGCGATGAATATCTGTCGTGGATTTTGCTAAAGTTTCATCTTTGATGACTTACGTAGAAATAAATATTGATGGTAAACACTGTCTCTACACAAGTGTCACATACAAGGGGGGTCGTATCAAATCACCCATGAAGGGGGGGGTCGTAAAAAATTTCCAAAGAGTAACAACGATAGGGTTGACCCTGGTTGGGGGGACCACAAGACAAAAACCAGTCTGCTCGCGCTGCAGGTTTTCAGAATCCTGAGCTAGTAGGAGTGGTAGCCATCTAGGGGGGGGTGAGGGCAGTCACTTGACATGCGTGAAAAGCGGGAATGTTCGAGTTTACACTATCTCACTCGAGAGAGCGCCAGGTGAGCAGAGCGCCGCGCCGCTGCGTGGTCCCCCCCCCCAACCCACTTAGCACCTATTTGTTATAATGAAGCTTCGTCTTCCTATAGCATGAGCTCATGACGGTGGCAGAATCGCTCACCTCATTTGTCCTTTCTTGTTCTTCTTTGGCCATTCGTCAAATCGAGCGAGCTTCGATCGCATGCGTTTTGTGTATCCTTCTTCTATTTCTTGTGTACTTCAATAATCATAGGTATTCAACATGGCGGAATATGACTTGACGAAACGTATGGCTCCCTTTTTTGATCTTCACTTGATCATCCCTTTATTGGAGTTCATCGAACCTCGTAAGGTAAAGTGATGGTTTTTAATCATTTCTCTTTGGCTGACCAGCAAATGCGTTTCTGCTTCAGATATACGATGACGCATCTCTGGTTGAAATGCATCGACACGTTCTTATGAAGACGAATATGATTGATAGTTTAACAGAGACTTATCAAGGACAGCCAACTCCAAAAGAACTTGAGACTAAAAGGGCTGAAGTGCTCAAAGAGAGGGACATTTTGAAGGCAAAGGTATCGTCTACATGTAATCACTTTTGAAAATCTGTTGCCATATTAAATGGCAATACAGATTCACTTGCCAATCTGCATTGACCTTTTCCAGGTCGATCCCGTCATTGAAATTCTTGAACTGGACGATGTGAAGGAATTAATGGAGAGTACCAGAGATCGAGACGGGAATAACAAAATACTTGATTTTCTTCAACAAAATCACAACGTGAGCGTTGATTCATTTTAAGCACGATTGTAGTCTCTCACTACATGTTTCTTTTTCAGTTCCAACTTGACATGATCGATGCTCTCTTCAAGTACGCCAAATTCATGTACGAGTGTGGAAACTACACAGCCGCATCGGTTCGTTTATCTGTTAATATCTTCCCTATTAAAACTTCTTACTGGGCCATTGGATTAATCAACCACGAATCCGCTTACTGATTGTTTGTATCGAATAACGTTTTCTAGAAACTTCTAATGACACTTGATGTATTGTAAAATCGTTAGCGAAGTTAGCTGCTTAAAAGTATCCGGAAAGTGAAGAAGTTGTAGTTGTACGTAGGTTGTAAGAGTCTAACATGACCGTTATTTCATTAAAAGCATGTGCTGCACTTGTTATCTGTTCTTTGATTTTTCAAAGAATACAAATTTTTGTTTTAATTCCTTTTTTTTCCAAAATTTAAGAATTCAGTTTTTTATGCGCAAGCATTTTACTTAAGTTGTCCTATCATCTTTGATTGCATAGTATGTAATGCATCTCATCTTGAAAATTAGCCTTAACCAATTCCTAATTTGCAGGTTTGCCTTTACTACTACCGTAATCTGGTTCCCCAAGCCGATCCAAATTATCTCAATGCACTATATGGAAAGCTGGCCAGCGAAATTCTGCTCCAGGTGCGTCAACTCTTCCGCCGTTGTAACTGCTCTGAGACATTGATTTGGATGCTGCTTATGTTGTATTTGTGACATGTCAAAGTGGAACACTCATTTCAGGAATGGGATCATGCGCGAGATGACTTGGTCAAGCTTCGTGCTTACATAGACTCCAACCCATTCGACACTGAGTGGGAATTGATCCACCAAAGAGCATGGCTTATGCACTGGGCACTTTTTGTCTACTTCAATTATCCAAAAGGACGCGATGACATCATTGAAATGTTCCTCAATCAGCAAACTTACCTCAATACTATACCAGGTATCAGTTTCTTCCCCTATGTTGTCAGTGCCTTCAAGGTCCATGTCGTTACAGGTGATGTGCCCGCATCTTCTTCGCTACTTGGCTGTGGCCGTTGTTACGAGCAAGAATAAGCAGAAGAATAGCTTGAAGGACCTTATTAAAGTCATTGATATCGTGAGTGCAGGAGTTTTCTGGATTTTTGCTCCCAAATTGCGGTTTGATGAACAGTTTTTTTTTACGAAACAGCTGATTTGTTGTTCAGGAACGCCACAACTACCAAGATCCTGTAACAGATTTCCTCACCTGTCTTTATATAAAATACGATTTTGATGAAGCTCAAGAAAAGCTGCGACAGTGCGAAGAGGTAATCTTCACTTGTAAAGATTGGTGACATTCCGTGGTGTTTCTATATCGCAATTTAGGTGTTGTCAAACGACTTCTTCCTCACTGCGTGCTTGTCAGATTTCCGTGAATCAGCTCGACTGCTCATTTTTGAGATGTTCTGTCGCATTCATCAATGTATTAGTATTGAAATGCTTGCTAGGAGGCTCAATATGTCACAGGTAAGATTCTACTTTACTATACTATTGTCTTTTGGAATTCACCTTTACTTTACGTTCTTCTAGAAGCGAGCAAGACTTTTCTTGAACTTTGCCCTAAGCGCTAATTTGACTCGAAAAGCCAATATAATGTCCGGTTTGACCAAGCAACGGTGCCGGCCAAAGTGCCAAAATCCAGCTTGGCTCATCAAAGTCACTGCACCTTTATGCTTACACTTAGAGATGGCTTGATTCAGGCAGCATATCACATTAGTTTTGAAGTGAATGCTGAATGAAAAATTAATCACTGGGATATCATCACAGGGGCCGGCGGCTGTGTCGCGAGGGTTAGATGCTTTTGCACTAAATTGATGTGGTACTTGTTTTGTGCGAATTGGACTGTTCCCGGGACTAATCAGCAACATCTTCACTCAGACAAAATTCTAGAGAATTACGGACCATTTTCTGAAGAGTGTACAGGATAAGTAGTGCTATTGTTGATGCTTCAGAATAATAGATCCCTTTATTTGCAGGTGGAAGCAGAAAGGTGGATTGTGGACCTCATCCGAAATTACCGAATTGAGGGAGCTAAAATTGACAGCAAACTTGGTCAAGTTGTAATGGGAGTGAAAGCTGTCAGTATTCATGAGCAGGTGTGCTATATGTTCTAAGTCAGTTTTGATTTGAACCTTGTGGTTTTCTACTTTTTTGTTCATTAAGGTGATGGAAAATACCAAACGACTGACTTTACGAGCACAACAGATCGCTTTACAACTGGAGAAAGCTCGAACTGAACGAAAGACCACCGTGTAGTTTTTTTTCTTTAGAATCGCTCTAAAGTATTGTTGGGTTTCTTTGTTATATTGTGTCGCTTTGGTTGCAACCAAGAAATTTTCTGTCTTAGACTATTCTTCAAACTAACTCGGTTTTTGTGACATGGTTACAAGCTGACAACGTTTTACGTAGGTGAATGAACTGACCAGCGTGTCAGTTTTAACGAGATCACGTTCAGAGAGGATCAGTTTTCACTATACCTCTGTTCTACGGTTCTGATGCTTCGCCATATGGACCTGATTAGGAGTTTTCCATTACAGATGTTTATTGTTATCTGATAAAAAGTCCGTATTGTTTTTCTGTTGATATTTAACGCTGGCTCGCATCAGCTGCGTCGCATACTCGTAGTTCCGATCACAAAATCGTGCAGTGTCTGCACATTTGTTGTCCCATTAGCAGATCTGTGTGTCCATTAGAAATGGGCATCGCAATTGATGTGCTCGTGTATTCGTATGCCTGTTCAGCATTAGACATTGCTGATGGATTAAGTCAATAATAATGAGCAGAGCAGCAGCGTTATCATTACATGACGTTTTCTTAGGTAGCTTTATGCAATCAAATTTTCTGAATCCGTGGAATTATGTTCCTTTTCTCGAAGAGATGAAACAAGCATACGCTCGGAAAAATGGCTCAATTCAAGACAAGGTATGCGTTTCGGAAAATCAAGCAAATATTGCTGGTCGCGGTGGAGAATTCTTGTTTTTGATGTTCTTTTCAGGTATCAGAGCTGCCGGCTCAGTCCCTTTTGGAGTTCATGATAGGGGAGGGCCCATGTAGGCACTTGCGAGGCTCCAATCTTATCAAGGAAATCTATCATCATGTACAAAGAATAAAGGACAAAAATGCGCAGTTGGATGCGAAGTACGTTCTCGTATTCATCTTTGCCGTTTGTGAGTTCAATGTAGCTGATAAATTACATTACTGAACATTTCTGCCTGCTTCCTAGCTTAGGTAAACAATGAACAGTGGGAGGAGTCTCCTAGTTATCCCTGTTAAGGGGACCCAAACCTTCATGATGAACGCTCCTAATTGTTGCGTTCGCTTTGTAATTTGCTACTTTGCACTCCGTTTATCCTTCAACAGTGTTCATGGGATATCTTCAACACATTCACGCCCGTATTGATGTTGGTTTATGCCACTCATGTGATCCCTACAGCATGGCGCGCGTGCATTCTCAGCGGTGCACGAATATGATCTTTTGGACACAGGAAGCTCTTGTATTTGAGGTTTTCGGGCTCACTGCTTCACACAGATGCACAGAGATCAGTCAGTAAATAAAAGTATCAGCAAAAGCGCATGTAAATCAGATGGAGAGACCTTCCCCTCTGTTGAGAAGTTCCTTTGATATTGAAGAAGGGTATTGGAGTAAGCTAAAATGTATGCCTAGCTGAAGTTCAATGGTGAGGACTTGAAGATGAGACTACTTCACTATGATTCATCATAGCTATTGAAGTGGGTTATCGTTTATGAAAATCGGATGTATCTGTTGACTTGAGAAGATGTCAAGCACCCACGACATTGACGTTTTTCGAGGTTAACAAAAATTGGTACTAAATGAAAAGGAAAAAGAGGCCTTGGATTCCCTATGTCGATCTGGGCTTAAGAAAATTCCATGCTTCCTGTTGTTGGTTGTTTTCGACTAATATCATTTCAGTATCATAGCGGATCGATGTTTCCCGAAGTTTACAGGTGCTGAGGAAATTGTGATAGAGTATGTTTCGATTCGTTCAATTTTCGTATAACTTCGTATAATGTATGCTATACGATTTAGCGAATATTGCTCTGAGACAGAACTGCCGCTTGTTCATCCTTTAGTGTTATGAGTTGGAGTGGCGAATGTACGTGGCTTCCCAAGAGCTTGGTTTCAACACAAAAGGTTTCTTCGCCTACTTATGCAAACAGCGTTCAGAAAAATGATCAGTCATAATTTGTGTTGTAGCCCTAAGTGATCTGTGAAAAGTAACTCTAATAATTCTTTTCCAGCGTATTCGTATTTTATCTGAATCAGAATTTATCGGAACCAGGTGCGTCTACAGTCGGCGGACTGGTACACGTCTCTTAGCAGGAAAAATGAAGTCTTGATCCTCAACGTTGATTGGAATATGTGTGCGGTGCGTTTTGTGAAGTTCACCTTTTTGGAAAGACCTTATTTGAAGGATAGTGACATATTTACTAGGCTGTTGATAATTTAGAAGATTTGATTTGAACTGCCATCTTCCTAAGATATGGGCTATTTGCAACAATGACAAGTATCTTGCCCAGGAGCTGTTCGATGCCATTTCTATCAACCTGACCTATTTCCTTTCATTATATGCCCTGCATTCTCTCAGGTACAGGTATTTTTTATTGTGCGTATATTCAGAATTTTTTCTTATCCCTAACTCAGGAGTCAGACGAAGATCGGTCTTCGCGATGATATCGCTAGCTTCTACTTTATCCCTACTTATAACGAGATAAAACGGCATATCGTAAGTACAATTCTGTGTGTTAGCTAGTTTCACGAATCTCCAGATATTTTGAATATTATTCATAGATTTCAGTTCTCAATTTAGCCTGCGAAAGCCGAAATCGGGAAAACGGGAAGCTTCAGTACCTGCTCTGGATACGATTCTGAAATGTCAGCTGATATTCCTAGGATCAAGGTGAAAGCAGCATAATGCAACGAGTAGATCCCATAGTTGGTTACTGAAACTCGTTCAAGAAAAGACGCTTATCTTATTTTTCTAGCGAGAAACTGACATCAAGCATCATCCTTCAACTTCTTCCATTTCTGCAGCTAAGAAAACTGTTTCCACTGACTCAAGGCTCTCGGGTACAGATGAGGCTCCGGTGAGTAAAACTAGCTTGTGTGACTTCAAATCTATGGTATCTAATGTATTCAATGAGGTTCACAGATTGTAAGCCACGGAATTTATGCTCCCATTGGTGTCACTTAATCAACATGCTTATTTGTGTCAGGTAGCATCAGTGTCACGCGGTCACAGTTTAATGAATGGCGGTGCATCAAGCAGCAGTAGAAGCGAGGACAAGATTTCGCCGTCTCCTAAGCGGATGAAAGTGGAAGCGGTTGCTGAAAACGGCCACGACTGGTCCAAAGTAAGATTTACCAACGTCTTCAATGTCTTTAGATCACAAAATGATCTGAAATGATAGAGTCGTGCATGCGCAACTTTTACAGTAGGTTACAACCAAATGATTTGTGTTACATGTGTCTTGGAGCATTTCAAAGATTGGGGAAGGTAAAGAGTTTCGTTAGTTGTGTCATTCCCATCTTC
>MU871613.1:7400-24685 GCA_036418205.1 Ostertagia ostertagi
TAATTGTAGAACAGAAGGCTTCCAAATAACTAAAGCCACATCCATTCAGGGATTCATTTCCAGAACGTAGGGATGCGACAGGCATGCAAATATTTGCTTGAGACCTAAAGCTAATGCGATGATAGGACAGATGGGCTATCGTTCAGCCAGACTGATGGGATCACGTCGCCCATCCCCATTGAAAAGATGGACGGGAATGTCGCCGATGAAAGAATGGCGTGACATCGCGCGACCACAAATTGACCCCTGATACTTCCGTTGTGATAAAACCAGAAATTTGCAAAGAACTACACTTACAAGTGATGGGAACATTCGTATAACATACATTATACGAAGTTATATAAATAAGTTATTTTAAATCCTATTATGTATGTCTGCTCTAAAGCAAGGAGTAGTGGTTCGGACGTTATGGACAGGAACTTGTAACCTCTGATTTGGATTTTTATGAGATGTTGGTTTCAATCTCTATTCCAATGTTTTACTGTTTTTATTGCCTTCTTAATTCATCGCCCTTGCTGACCTACGCCTTTCTTCATCCCGTTCGTTCGATCGTATTCTAGTGTTCGCTGCTCAAATTATCTTGCTATCTGCATTTCGTTGTAAAACGCTGCTAAATGTTCTTGGTACTCTGTTCAGAACTTGGTACTTTGACCTCGTAAACTTTTTTCTTTGACGGATGACTGGTTAAAATGTTCGCTGCAAAGCGATTCACCTTCATTTATCTCGCTGTGTCTCTGCATGTCATTCATGATTTACTGGTTTTCTCGGTGGCTTAGTCATGAGAACGTTCATGTATCATATTTCTGGTCTAGTTATATGATCAGTTCAGGAAGGAAAAGTTTAAGTGGGAAGGCACTTACGGCTGTAGTGGCAATTCACCTCGCGATCTGAGTCATCGAGTGTGTTTCCTAGTTTTGAGTCCTTGTGATTGATTGGCATCTGCGGTGAGTTAACCATGCAGTTTCAGTCATTCCTTTTAACTGTTCAGTGACCATCGATAGGGCTCTCCCCTATTTCCTTTCAATGTCGGTGATAAGATAGCTATTGTTCCGCGATGCTTAGATTGAAGAATTGTTTGTGGTTTTCTATCAGGCTGCTCTAAGAGTGGGGAACGCCGTTCTTCTTCCTGCACCGCGTAGAGTTCTGTAGTTAGTAATAGCTCCGTTCTAGATTGAACACGACATCTCTGCCATCGTAAATGCTAAACATCAAGCATGTCCTCTATACCCTCACTTTTGTTATATTTCAATTTTCCAGTTTCTCAGTAACGAAATGCATTTCCGAACACTAATATTGATCTGGGAAGAACATTATTTGCATTCGTTTCATAAGTAAATTCTGTTAGCGTTTCTTTGTGAAGCCAAATGCCACGCAAACCAAGAGCACTTCTGTGTGAAGTCCCGATGTACCTCATTGATGTAACGTGAATCATCAGCGACATGCTGGTTTCTTCTACTCGTTGCAGTTTTAAGTGTTGATCAGTTTCCTTCTAAATCTTGCATTTGTAGCAGAGCGAAGTCAGGGTTTCGTTCAATGCCGTGATCAATCTCTGTGTTTTGGCGGCTAACCACCATCCCCGTTTTGTTTAAGTAACACATACTTTGTTGTGGAATGTATGTGATAGAAATCGCAACGACGCCGGATGGTTTCTCTGCTCTCTCTCGCAGAAATCTACATCTTGGCTTCCCTCCGCTATTTAAAGATTCGTCACCGGTTTATGACGTGGTTATTTGATTTCAAATGTTTCGCTGCCAACGCGGTGTAGGAGATCCTTGAAGGAAATCCCAGTGAACAAAATTTTCATGAACGAAAAAGATGGGTCGTGGGTAGGGCAGAAGTGTCCAAGCAGACTGTAGTCCGCTTTGCCTCTGCAGAAGGCGCGCCATCAGCGGCATGTCAAACCAACAGTTCTAGCAGGGTGGGGTGGTCAGAAAGACTGCAATCCCCTCGACCCATTCCCTCCGTTCCGGCCTTTGCTACAAGGTGAGTTTTTTGTTGAGCACACCTTCCTTTTTCTTCGATCTAGGCGGCTGAAGCAGCTCCGAAGTGGGAATCGGATGCAGACGACAAATAGAATTTGGGTCGGCGTTTGGGAACCTATAAACAAAAAACGAGAGCCCGTAACACAACTTACTGCTGGGAAAACTGTTGCTTTAACCCCGAACAGCCATTTCGAAACCTTCCGCGGCCACTCCACAACACCTCACCCATTTGGACGACATGGGTGAAGGACCTAATAACACGATTTGGCAAATTCTGTTAAGATAGAACACCTGTTACATCAAATCGTCATACAGTATTTTCTCCTTTAGAGAAGCCACATGTATGCGCACCTCCCATTGAAGCAGCGATGCTTGTTATTCGCCTCCGGCACGATGTCAGTGTCTAGCTTCACCCACCCAAAGACCTCATCGTTAGCGGTAATAGAGGGTTCCTACTTGGGTTTGAACGTTTTTAGTTCTTTTTCATAGATGTTTTTCTGCTGTCACATCCAGCGGTGCCGCTTGTTGCGAGAGCTGCCTTTAACAGATGATTTGCCCTATATCTTTATCTAATTTATTTCAACAGTCGTTAGTACGGCACAAGAGTTTATTGTCTGCGAAGTAGATTGCTCATTCAAGAGCTCGCTCATTACTGGTGACGACTGCAGGATGAGCTAGCTTTGTTCTGGAATGTAGATCTGTGTTAGTTTTCATGCCATCGAAGACGACGTAATAAACTAGTTGACGCGAGAAGGATCTCTGTTCTCTATTTATAGCAGCAGTGGTGACAGAAGAATGTGTATAGATGATTAAAGGACTGCTTGACGTGCTTTTATTAAAAATGTAGGTGTTCCACTGTAACATTGCTATCTTCGAGATATAAGGTGGAGAAGCTTGACATTCTTCATACTTTAAGTTTTGACTGTTTTTTTAAATCTATTCTGTGGTCAATAGTTCCCAGCTGTCTAAATGAATGTATACGAATGGAACATTTGTTCTCTTCCCGCTGCTGAAACTGTTGCTCTGCAAAGCTTTTCCAATCCAATCAATGACTAGTGTTTCATGTTACTTGAAATTTGACGCTTGTGAACGCATTCTTCCCTGTGACTAACTGTTCCAAATATGTATGTAGGATAACGTTTATCTTTTGTTTTGGTTTTGAAAAAGCTTAGCCTTAAACAACAGTAAGAGCCGCACATCTCCACTTCAATGTCGATTAACCAGTTTCACTGATTAGTATTTTTTTTTACTTTTTGACTGCGCTGATAGAATGCTAGCAGTAGTGGTTAAGATACATATTGATCGCGTAATCGATGTGGAGTTTCTCTCAATGAGAGTTTTGATGGCGCATTGATCGGATTTCCACTGAAACTTTCTATGAACAATATGGATAACATCGTTCGACTCCATATAACTGTTATTACTGGTAGTGGAATTGTTTGAAATACAAGATTCATTGACCGCCCTGAACGAAGTCGTACTAGTTGCTGCTTGCGCTGCAGTTGAGCAAGATAATCTCAAAAAAGGATTTGCAGTTATTCGTTATCGATCAGACTTCGATTTAGCCTTCGTTACACGTCGTTATTTTGGTATTTGAATGTTCCTCGTTGCTTTTTGTCTTTTCAGTGTTTGAGTGTCTATCGTAAAGGCTTCATAATTTCGTTTTTATCATTGAATACATATATAATGTTACAGAAGGCAAAATGACTATGGTAAACAGCTTTCCCGAACGGATGAATTTATCTTTTTCTGGATGCGGGTTCCTATGTATATATCACGCTGGAGTTGCAGCAGCAATAAAAGTAAGCTCTGTCAAATGTGATCCGCCTTATCCAATAAGCTCGATTTTGTTTAAGTCCTTATTCGGAATAATTTTCCGCCCTTAGCTCTAGAAAAGAAAGAGATACGAGATTCGAAATGGAAGTAAACGATTTCAGGAATATGCACCACAACTTACTCAAAACAAGATATCAGGAGCATCTGCAGGTGCCATAGTAGCAGCTGGTCTCATGACAAATATTTGTATATCTCAGGCCACTAGCACAATATTGAAAGTAGTAACACAGGTAGTAATTTGATGGCTCAAATACTTTTCACATGATTATCCATAGATTATTTGTCATTATTTTAGGCTCGTTCACGTGCCCTCGGTCCATTACATCCAGCTTTCAACTTGCTTGCTGTGACTCGTGAACAAATTGAACTCACACTGCCTCCGGATGCCTATAAAACGTGAGTTTTGCTAGCTCTTCACCAAAGATAGTGATTTCGATTATGAACATTCTCTAAGCCTTTTCTTGAACGAAACAAACTGAGCACCATTTGTTCACCAAAGTCGTGAGGTGCAGTGACAAGCAATGCCTTTGTACGAAATTTCGCCCATGAACGTCATTTTCACAATATTTCCCGCTTGTTTTTGTAAGTCCTTGATTTTAGTGTTAGGGTTCCAGTCGTATCATACCGTAATTAGTAGTCATTTTCCTTTGCCAGTTGGAGTTTCCCTTGCCAGTTGGAATTTGCGTGGGATAATTTCTCAGGTGAGCTTGCTTGAGGCCTTGCTTTTGACTTTGGACTGGTTTTTAGCCGCTCAACTGGCAACTCTTTGCGGCCAATGACAGGTGTTATTGCTTCGCAAAGAAAATAGCAAATTTCGCTCTTTGAGTTTTCTTAATTCAACCTACTCATTTCAGGTGCAGAGGACGCCTCCAAATTTCTCTAACTCGATGGCGAGACAATGCAAATGTGGTAGTTACCGAATTTGATTCAAATGAGGAATTGATAGATGTGAGCTGCCTTTTCTATTTGTGTGGTTCTTTTCACTACTCCTTTCAGTCATTCTTTTGAGATTTGTTAGTCTCTCTTATTCGAGGCAAATATTTCAGGCCATAATCTGTAGTTGCTTCATTCCCATATACTGTGGAATGGTGCCGCCGACGTATCGTGGCGAAGCTTACATTGATGGCGGTTTCACAGATAATCAGCCTTCATATGATGATCACACCGTTACAGTTAGCCCGTTTTCCGGAGAATCTGATATCTGCCCTCCTGATTGGGATAGTGCCAGGTAAGACTACGATCATCGAGTTGATTTTTATCCATAGGTGTCGTGCACCTGTGCTATTTCTGTATGTGCTTAGTTCTACAGTACTGCGGTGTATACATTAGAATAGGATCTGTTATAATCTACTGTAAGCGTTATGAGAATAAACTTGCACTTTCGCTCTAATGCGATAAGGTTATCAGTTTTCGTCGCTCACCTTTGAGCCTTGAAGGGTATGATAACGTTAGAGTGGAGCGAAAGTGTGGGATTTAGATCCGTACTCGTGGTCGATCTATTGTTAGGGGATTTTATTCAGCTCGGAAAGGAAAAAGGCAAAATGTTCCTTTTTAGCTTCTTCGGCATCTCCTTCTCTAGAACATCAATCCGCTTCACTACGCGTAATCTCTTCCGATTAACGGCATGTTTGATGCCGCCATCCACTGAAGACTGTTCGAAGATGTGCCTTCAGGGATTTGAAGATGCCCTACGATTTCTCACGAAGAATGGTTCGTAGCGTTCTATTTGCTATATGAATTCTAAGCTATTTTTTCGATGCAAACTTTTTTTTGTTAGCAATGGCGCCGTGCATACGCTGTCTGACTATTCAAACGAATATAGACGAAATTGGTGAACTGTACAGTCCTCAAGAAGAGCGCCAGCTCTCGCCAACAGGGCCAAGACCACGGAAAAGGACAGCCACCATGAGCAAGTGAGTAATGTGTTTGGCACCTGTGCTGTATATTTTTTGAATGGAAATGAAAATAAACATCAAAGGAGTAGTGGATTGAAATGATGAACTTCCTATTTGCCATCAAGCATGCAAGCGAGTCTAAATGTGCGCCATGTTACAGATAAAAGAGAAACATGATGATGTTTTTTATAGGAAAAGAATGGAATCAGAGTGCGATACGTGCTGTGAAAGTGAACATATGTACAATACTGCTGTGAGCGATGTATTTCCATCCCTTCTCACAAGAAGTATGTTTTTTCACTTCTTTTTTTTCAATGTGAATGTTTACCAGTTCCACCATCCTATTGATCCTTACTACAATGAGTAATAGAACTAATTCACATGAGCAAACACGTCTTTAATCCCTTGGCAACCACTAATAAAATAGTAATGTGGGACACAGAGATTTATGAGAATTTTCTCTTAGTGAATAGTGACTATTGAGCACATAGTTTCAGGGGGGGGGGTATATAGCATAATGAAAGTGTGCGGTAGTTGAGAAGGTGAACCTTTATCTAGGTAATGTTGGTACTAAAATTGCGATCGTTTAGCTTTCGATGAAGCGTTTGCCGCAGAAGAGTCGTACTTCAAGTACCTGCTTTCGTTCCGGATGTTTCGCTTGCTCGCATGGCTCTCGGTGTTGGAAAGTTACCTTGGGACATGCTCGTGATTCTCAGTAAAAAGTGAGTTGTTTCTGCTTGGCTTTATATATTTACTACTGTTGATCCTACTTGTATCTTATCGTGCTTTTTATGTTTGGAGTCACATTTTTATTATTGTTCTTGTTTCTAGGTTAGAACAAAGTGATGTAAAACTGAAGATAGTGAAGTACCTAGAAGAACAAATTTCTGGATTCAATACTAAGATTTGCAGTATGTCAGCATGGGCTTCAGCTGTCGTGGCTCCCCAGTGGCTAAGAGTAAAGATACAGTCCTTGATAGATTTTATACTGATGGAGGTGGAGTACCAGCAGTTACGCTACAGCCGGTATGTTTTTTGACGGATTTTATCTTTTGCTTTTTTTAAAGTTTAACGAGCAGTGCCTGGCTTTGTCTGTTCGCAGTACAGGTCTCCTCCACTCATTCACAAGGCAAATCAAAAATAAAAGGGATCGAAGCATCGTATTACTAGCACGCGCAATGACCTGTTTCGCTACGAAAGCGCAGCTGAATAACATTCTTTTGATGGAAACATTCCTTTCCTGAAGACCGAAATCAGACCGATCTGAACCCTTAGACATGTTCCCGTAATCTGTAAGTGCGTGTTTACAGCAGTGGGCTGAAGGCCTTCGATTACTCTGATTTTGATTTCCGAATGAATTGGTTTCAAACAATCAGATGTTATTCTGCTCTTTTACCACAGACGAATAGGTCACTTTGGGTGCTTATGCGACACCTCGATGACTTGTTTTTGTTTTTCCTTGTGAATGTGGAGCCGGCTGCACTCAAGAGAGACAAGGAGGCGAACGATGTTTCATTTAATCTGTGGGTGTATGTGAGTCTGTCTGTTATCAAGCGAGCGCGCGTGGTGTTTACGTGTAGAAGTTGTTGAGTTGTAAAATTATCACGCTTTCTCGTTGCCAAATCGAAAAGTGGACTAAACATCAGTTGATTCGAATGAAGGGACACTCCGTGATTCATTTCAATGCTGTTTTCAGGTTCTCATGCTTACTCCCTGTTCCTGAGATATCAATTCGTTCACGTCGTGATGCAGACATTGAACTCAGCGAAGACGCCCG
The DNA here is from genome assembly GCA_036418205.1 of Ostertagia ostertagi. Classification (NCBI taxonomy): domain Eukaryota; kingdom Metazoa; phylum Nematoda; class Chromadorea; order Rhabditida; family Trichostrongylidae; genus Ostertagia; species Ostertagia ostertagi. The sequence goes on from MU871613.1 coordinate 14,891, forward strand.
TAAGGAACTTGAGGTTCTTCGAGAAAGCGATCGAAGGAAGAAGGTTAAGGTACGATGTTTGAGAATGATTGAAGAATGAGATGAGACAACTAGTTCTCGATCGGTACTTAAAAGGGTACCATCCAGGGCAAGCCGCATATTTTCAAAAAGGTTCTTGCATATTGTAGGGCCCATGCATGGGAAACAAACGCATATTATATTCTGTGAACGGTTTTGGCAGGGCTAGAAAGCTGTGAAAGTTTTGTACGGGTTTGCTTTCTCATGGCGACAAATTCTGCATTCAAAGGCTGGCGCCTACGGATGTCATGTGGTCCTGATCACGAATGCGATATCAGGTTCCCATACTTGACGCCATTTGACATCGGTCTGAAGCGCTATCCTGAAGTGCTAAATTCTATCACCCCGGGGTACTGAACTGTTAACAAATATCCAGTTTTTTCTGTACCTCTGAAACCGTTAATTAAATATGAATTCCGTTTTCCATTCCATGCATGTGTCCCCACAATATACAAAAAACCTTCTCATAAAGTGTTGCTTGTCCCGAACGACCCCCCTCCCCCCGCTCCTCCCCTGCCTTGAGTGAGCAGTCCAAGCTATCACGTCATAAGCGAGAAGATGGTCATCAAGTATTGCCAGAGTCTTATTTTCCCATACCTTGTGCATATCCTGTGGTCTTTCGCTGCACCACCCTTTACCTACCTATGAAATTCATCGTGCTAACCGATAAGAAGCCAATAACCATGAAGAACTTTTGTGATGTTCTCACAGGACGCACCGTCCTCATGGCTCCCGCACTGGAGGCTAAATGACGGTTCTAGTCCCGTTCGTGCTGGTACGGCTAGTGTAGAAAGAGGGACGGGGAAAAAATGTTATTTCGATTAAGATTAGAGATATGAGATTCGTCATTTTCGATTCTTACTGGGAATTTTAGTTGGATACGGTGGCGGCTGTCGCTACGGTTTCGAACGATTGGATCTGGTTGGACGATGTGGCCAACGACGATTCTGTCGAACACGTGATTGAGTACAGTCGTTCTCATGATGCTATGTACGAATTCCACTATTTTGACGAAAACCATCAAGTAAGGCTCACTTCATTATCCATTTCATTGGTTTCGCATTATTCTCATCTGATTCAGTTGCGCTCATTCGAATTGTTCAATGTGGCCAATCCGTACAAGAGGCACGACTGCCATACGCGCATTAACACTGGCGGTACCGTGTCACGACCGGTAACGGTGAGTCAAAGGCTCCATTGAGTTCGACTTGGAGTGGATGCTAGTACTTTGTTGAAGTTACATCTTTAAGGTGTTGGCAGAAGAGGCTGAGCAGGCAGAAGAGGCTGAACAGGCAGAGCAAGACCAAAATGTTGGATGCTCTAATAACTCAGAAGAGGCTGATTCCGGACTGTCAGGCGTTGAAGGTCACACTGATTCAGGGTAGGTGCGTTAAAATGTTAGAAGTGTCTCGAAAAGCAGGCACCTTCTCCATTGTATGCGTTTTCTAATTGCGAGCACACTTTCCGGATACACCAATATTCCTTTGATGGCGTTTGGACGATATGAGCGTAACGGATTTAGGCGTCGTGATGCCTGTTGTTCTCCGGTGCGTCACTTTCCGTCATCGTCACGAGTGACATCCCGTGGTAAAAGTCAAGGTAGACGACACGCTGGATCAGGTGGTACGCCTACTTCCAGGTAAGGCAGTTTTTGTGGAGGAAAATGTTCCTTCGCACGATACAACAGCACAACAGCATGGGGAAGTTGGTGAACGTGGATACTCCAAAAAGATGCAGATTTTTGATCTATAACACTTGAAAGCAGCAAGTCTTGAAAAGTATAGACATTAGTTGAAATATCCTAGCTGAATTACTGCGTTCACTGGTATTGACCCCCTGTAACCTACTTCCAGTTCAAGTATTAATTTGATACATATAGATAAAACGGTTGCTAAAGCCGTAGCGCGTGTGCTAAGCCATTTTTCGTTTTCTCGCCACGCTCATTATCTCTATGACGTCACCAGCACACGCTCGCGTCCGCGCTACCGGTGAGCTCCTCTCCCTCGCTTTCTCTTTTCCTTCCACCCATTTACAGTTCATACCTCAAAGTCAGATTAGGCGTGTCTGTGGATTTGACGTGGCCGTCGCCGCACTTGATAGAAGCCGTGTGGATAGGCTGTTTCTAACATACTCCGCTGGATATCAGCAAAGCATGCTGGAAGCAGCTTATCGCGCAACTTCTATCAAGCGGCGGCCGCCACGTCAAACCCAGAGCCACGCCTAATCAGACTTCGAGATATGGAGTATAATCGCTTGAGGAATTGCTTACAGACAAGTTGTTCTATGGGAGACTCCATCCTCTGCATTGGGAGGGATGGCATCACCAATCGATAAGTATTTACGCCTTTGCCTCTGACTGTCCCTATCTCCAGCAGAGCACAAAGTATGAACGAAGCATCTCATAAATTTGTATGAGCATCAGAACTCACCAATAAATACCGGCGTTGTAATACTCGTCCTCTTCTGCAACAGCTGTGGCTTTGATGGGTGCTTGGAACAGTTTATAGTGTAAGTAAAGTTTGATTGGTCTAATGTTTGGTGTGTTTCAGCCGAAAACAGTACCCTGTATCTCGCAGTGGCAGTGGCGTGACAGCAACTGGATGCAGTGCTGGAGCTGATGTAAGGTCGAATTCATCAGATTCTGAGGGAGATGGAGCCGATCGGCTCTTCGTGCCTGCACGTCGCCAACGGACGTCAAGTAAAGAGTACGATGGCGAACCTGAACCCAGCGACACTGACATTCTAGTCTAGAGCAGATTCTTCTGAGAATCGTCCTTCCTATCAATACATGTAGGAATCAATCAGATCAAAGTCGTACCTTACCTTAACAAATGGTGCTTTTGCTTGGGCAGTCACGCGTAAGCGGGTTGTGGTGGTAATTTTCACTGCAGGGTGAAACGCCGCAAATGTGGATTTTAAGAAAACCGCAGGTTTTTGGTCCGCTGCGCTTATGCTACGTCTATACTCGGAGAGTTGCAGCCAGGGTATCGGAGACATTGGTCCACTGGGTGTTTGCGTCGGCAGCAGCACTCGGCTGCAATCAATGTGCTTACTTTACGTGGGAGGCGACTAGAAGCTTTGAGTATGGGTGCTGCCTGAGAAGCACTATAATATATTGTGCCATAAGCCATTTTGGCGTTTTTAATAACACTCGAACTAATTTTAATTAGTATAAGTAACCTATAAACTAATTGAGCTATACACTCCATGTCATAGTAAATTAGGGTTGTACAGTTAATTGTTAGCTATTCTGTAATAATTTCTTGTGTATGTATCTCCTGTCCTTATTATTTACTTCTTAATTAGTTTTTTGTTTTCATGTCTATTTAGAAGTTATCGATTGTTTACTGTTTTCGATACGAAAATAAGTTTAGTGGTTGCAATTTTGTAAGAAAATTAAGAGCACTGCCAGAGGAGCAGTGTTTTTGTGAAGAGTTTCATGTTGACGGGTATGATTGCTGAGGGATGTGTTGTTAATCGAATTTCTTTTTATCATACGCCGGTGGGTCGTGCTTCACTCGTTAATTATGTCTACTTCCCATATGATATTGAAGATAAACACATTAATATTATTTGTTGTGCAGATAGTGACGTAACAGCCAGTTGGCTGGGTTGAAGATTCAGCAGCTACAACTGTGGTAGAGTTCTAATGAAGTGAGCTGGGAAAGTGCTAGGATAAGAAGTGTGGGTAACCTCCTAGAGGCAATGTGTCCGGGATCGAATTGACGTGATAATTCCACTGTAATGAAGGTATGGGTGCGAATTATGTAAGCTGTCCGTTCGCACTATTCGAACGAGAGGGTTTTGGCGTTGAGCAAGGTTATCATAGTGGGAACGAAGGTTGACGGAAGTCGTGTTTTGGAGGAAATGGTGGGCAGAATTGGCTGTGTAGACTAGTCTCAGAATCAAATACCAAAGAAAGAGCCAAAACAGTGGGGATGGTGGTCGGAGAAAGGGGAAGGGGGTCGTATTGTAGTGGGGAAGCCTTCTAAGACTGATGGTAGTGGGGGGGGGGTGGCAAAGTTTTTGAAAAGTGCGAACGTGACGGTTGACCCTGGTGCGGAGTGAATCGCAAGTGGTAAATAAGGAAAGGATATCATCAAGAATACCAGAAATGGGGACCTCTTCACTCGAAACTTCAAAGAAGTCTAATAGGAAGACAACGAGATCAGAGGTAGTGTAAGTCGCAGAGAGTGAAAAGAATTCACTTTGTTGAGAGGTCCGAGTCGACTGAGCTCGAGCCATAGGCATCAACACTGCGACGCAGACAAGATATCGAAACCGGTGGCGGGAGGCCGTGTTCTCGCATGGAGGATGATCCAATCTTTGGAGAAAAGCAAACCAGCCTTTTGGCGTTTCTGCTGGGGCCGTATGCTGAATGTTGGGGAGGGGATGGGGTCCCCGAGGTCGACGGACTACTTGAACTCGGTCGGTACGGTAGGAGAGTGATGACGAAGTGGTGCAGCTAGGTCCAGCAGCTCCGCCAAAAGGGCTGGTTTGCTTACTCCAGAGACTAAGCCTTGAAGAGAGGACGGATCTGTGTGGGAATTTCTCTTTAAGGCTCAGTCCTGAGGTAAGCATCAAATTGAGGCAGGTTTCACAGGACCGAGTTAGAAGTAGTCCGTCGACCGTCGGGGACCCTATCCCCTCCCCAACATTCAGCCATACGGCCCCAGCAGAAACGCCAAAAGGGCTGGTTTGCTTACTTGCCTAGTCTGGCGGCTTTCTTCTATGTGCCCCCTGAACTAGATATATGAACCAGTCAAGGTTAGACTCATATTTTTCTCTCATTACTGTCCTGCCTTACCAGATGAATCCAGCTTTCTACTATTCTGTTTTTTATTGCATTTTTTACTGTGTTTGTTTTTTATTCTCTTCTTTTTTCTTAGTCCCTGTGATCGGGATTGATATGCCTCGTTAGCCTCTTCCGACAGCATAGTCTTTTTGGTACCATTGAGGGAACTGCACCCAAATCAGCTCAGCTCATCTACCTTCCAGATTTTTTGCTAGTATTGCTTCTAGCTTTAGGGTGTCCGAAATATGGCATTAAAAAGGACAAGTTCGAAAAGAAAGCGTTCATAGCTGAGCGCTATCTCACTTCGAGTGAACTTTGTGTGATCGACATGCCTGTCGAGGCCTTCTGCTTCACTACTACAGTTCTAAACGCTCTCCCACTCAGAATAAATTATGCTTGCAGATAAGCAACACTGCGCTTTCTAATATGACATGCTATAGGGGGTTTCTCACTTATCTAGAGGAAGATTCACCTCGATGAAGTTCTTCGGAGCACACCTACACAGCCCTCCGATAGCCTGTGCTTTTATATTGTAGAGATCAGTCAACCAGTGGCTTGCCTGATAGCAGGCACCGATTCATCGTTGTTTATAGGGATACACTTGCGGATGGAGAAAACTTATACTTAAGTTATAGCATCCAGTATTGACCTCGATTAACAATACGTATTAGGTTGTCTCATAAGTAGTGGCGCATTTTTTCAAACGGAAATTTTTCTTGTGAACCTCTAATGTTTTACAATGTTTCATATACCATTCGATAGGAAATTATCTGCTCTACAAGAAGGTATGTACCCTTTTTTGATTGTTGCAAATTGTTTGAGTTTTAGGCATGCAAAGTGGGAGCTTCAGACGACGAATTTTCGCCAAACCGACAGCTGACCTAAACTTTATACTTCCCTAGAAGAAATCAATCAATAATGTAACTATAACTTACTCATAACCTCTACTAAACATTCCACATTTAGGTTCCCTAAAAGCTTGTCTCGTTTAATTTTGAGATTTAGTTATTCCAGTGCAACTCGGTGGTTGCCTGCCGGCTTTTGTGGCACTCGATCCTTGGTTGAAGGTGAACAGCAGAAGGTGCCGGAAGTGTTCCTTTTCGTCGACTTGACATACCACCATTTTCTATGCTGAAACTCGACCAGGATTGAAATCAAAACCAAAATTCTGCATGCGGGTAAGTAGAGCAGAAGAAACGCTTCCTAGAGGTGTATAAAGTAGCGTCAATACTGAGGAATTGGAATGGAAAAATATCAGTCTGAAGGAAGCCCTATGGGTTGACAGGCAACCACCGAGTTGCACTGGAATAACTAAATCTCAAAATTAACGAGACAAGCTTTTAGGGAACCTAAATGTGGAATGTTTAGTAGAGGTTATGAGTAAGTTATAGTTACATTATTGATTGATTTCTTCTAGGGAAGTATAAAGTTTAGGTCAGCTGTCGGTTTGGCGAAAATTCGTCGTCTGAAGCTCCCACTTTGCATGCCTAAAACTCAAACAATTTGCAACAATCAAAAAAAGGGTACATACCTTCTTGTAGAGCAGATAATTTCCTATCGAATGGTATATGAAACATTGTAAAACATTAGAGGTTCACAAGAAAAATTTCCGTTTGAAAAAATGCGCCACTACTTATGAGACAACCTAATATAATAATCGATAAATGTTATAACTAGACTGTATAACAAAACGGATGATTTTCAATTCAAGGTTATTAGATTTCCACATAATGACACAAATATCTCCATGAAAAATAAAAGCCCCGTTATATACACTAAAACGCCAACACTTGTTCCATGTTTGACACATTTACTGATAAAGTAACAGAGTTCATAAGAGAGAGTTACTAGCAAATGGTTATAATGAGGACTTCATTGTATCTTAATGTATTAGGTTGTTGCATTATAAATGTCGCACCACATTTAGCTTCACCCCATTCGGCTGTGTCCAAAACTCCCGAGGTACTTAAGCATTCATTTGAAAGAGGAAATCTAGTGGTATAAAAGCGACTACTCGTTGCCCATATCATTTTGTTTTTTACAGGAATTTTTCTTTTGAACGATGACTGACCGAAATTTCCGTGTGTACACGAGAATGTTCTACGACATTTTGAGGGGATGAATTGAGCTCCACGGTCACAGCAGGTCTCCGTAAATAAAAATCGACCTAAATCAAACCATTCATTGGCTCGGCAAGAAAGGAAAACAATGGTTCTATGAAGTTATTTCACTACCAAAAAGCATTTTATGAAAAAAAATCACCAGCAAAAAAATGCGAGTCATACTGAAATATGTTTATGAACTTCCACGCCCAAGAGCTCTTTTCACGCTTCATCTGTGCGCTGCGCATCCAAGTCAACGCGGCACGTTTTGAAGGATAAACAGTTTAGAGATTACAAAAATTTTCAGGAATCTGGGTGTCCATGTTAACCTGAGCACACTTGCTATGATTCTTCGAGAAGGAAGTCGAGTCGTGAGGAATGGCGAAGCCTGGCACAATAAGGTAGTATCCATCTCTTCTATTGAGATGCCGAAATGTTTTTTTCCAACAAATTTTGTGGTACGTCCAAGCAACTACAATAGTTAAGCACATTTATAAAAATAAGTTTATATGTTATAAATTCTCAATGGCTAATAATTATAAAAATGTTAATAAACTAGTGAAAAGGAATACTCAATCAATGAGTTATTGCTTTCAGTGGACAGCTACAAACATTTCCACCTTTTTTAATTTCATAAAAGTTTTGCATATTATTATCAATTTATATTCATTTTAGTAATATACAATTAATTTCATTGCATGCTCCTCTGCATGATAATTTGTACGTCAGTACATCAGGGTTTATTCGTCTTTCCCCTGTGTCTTTATTTCGCCAATCCCAACTCACTGATGAGCTCCGGGGATTGACATGGTAATTTTATTTATTTATTTGTTTATTACTATGCACGCGTAGGTGCGACCTCTGCTCGGTCTCATTATCCAGTACTTGCTTGGTCTCAACTTTAAAGCGAGGGATTACGATAAGTTTGGACTGGGTTCATAGTGGAAGTGGAGATGCTGAATAATGCCCCAGTGGCGAAAAAAGCAAAGAAATCCGTCAAGAAGGCGCAAAATGGGACCCCTTTCTTTGCCCGTTGACCTCCGATAATGGACGAGCTAGCAACCAATTAGGAGGTCGTTTGCACATGTTATGCTGATAGCCTCTATCATTTCAGCAAGCATCATGCTTTGATTGATCACGCATCCCATGAAAAGTTATAGGATACACTCTGGAAGTGGAATATCTCGTCACATTGGCAATCGAAGGGCGCTGCTGCTGGGGGCGGAGCACAGACCGTGGCGGGGCTCAGAAAGGAATGGCAAGCCTTGTACGCTGCAACTAGCGCACCTTTGACCACAAAAACGCAACATTTCGTTTCCTTGGGCCCCTGACTACTGCTTCCAATGGTGCATGTACTTCCACGCTGCATACGCACTTTATCGTAATCTCTCGCTTTAAGTTCACCTTTCAACAATTTGAAACAGAATACAATATCATTGAATACCCTCCTGTACATCAATGATTTAAGATTCAAGCGAAGCAAGCGGTTTTTGTAATCAGGTAAAGCTTGTGGATAGGCAGGATTTGCATAACATCGATACATCAAAATTCTAGTAAAAGTCTGTTGAACCTTTTCAATTTTAGCTTGAAGTTTCTTAATGTGAGGGCTCCATATCTGCGAACCGAACCATTGAAAAGGTAATAAGGTTCGCCTGAGAAGAAGCGAAACGAACCATTTTGAATTATTTTTTTCAAATGATTATTCTTTCCTAGCACTTGTGCTGTAATACTAACAGCAAAACACAATGAAATGGCGGGTTCAACTCATAATTAGGAAGGGGAAGGTTGTCTGAAGCAACCTCTAGCAGTATTAGTAGAAATATGCTGTTGCAGCAGTAATACAGAAATTTAAATTTGATGGTGGCATTTGCCACCGCTAGGGCCGAAAGGGCAGGCTTTCAGTCAACACTGATATTCTCTTCCAGATGTTCTTGAGAACGGTTGCAAGACGCAACCTTGATGGTGCAGTACATTATGCAAATGGAATTCCATCGAAGGAAGCATGTAAATGGATAGTTGATATGCAATGCCATAACGCCACTTAAAAATGAGAATTTAAAAGAGGCTCGCAATGCTTCCTTGCGAAAAGGCATCGTTTGCTCAAGCGGTCTCTTAACCTCAAGTCTTCTGGTCTTTGATGCATGACCATTTTCATAGTTATATCAGGATTTCAGAGTCGCTATGCAATTTGCAACTGCTTTCGCCTGGTTCGCTTCCGTTTTGGTATGTGATGTTTAATGATATGGGAGGGTGAGGGGGGGGGGGGGCGGGAGAAGAGTCACCCCACCTCCACCCTCCACATTTGAAACGGTAATATTTATTCAACACCGAATGATCTCAATTGTCTTTTGAATAGCGGTGTATCAGAAAACTTCATGATAGTATCTATTCCAAGGAATCAGAAGATTTTCCTCTGACAATGAGAACATTGTAAACGGTTCGAGCTCAACGAGGCCCTCGACGGATCCTGTGCCATTGCGAGCTCATCTGAAGGTAGTAGGAAGGGTGTTGCATAGGCAGAGCTACTGTTTCTGTGAAACAATTCACCAGTTAGGCTGGAGCGATTACGGTAGGCCTCCTTCAAGCGAGAGATTACGATAAAGTGTGTGTGCAAGCGTGGAAGTACATGCACCATGGAAGCAGTAGTCAGGGGCCCAAGGAAGCGAGATGTGGCCTTTTTGTGGCCAAAGGTGCGCTAGTTCAGCGCCCTGGGCTGCCAATCCTTCCTGAGCTCCGCCTCCGCCGCCTGTGCTCCGCCCATTAGTGTGTTGCTAGCAGCATCACTGCTCTATCTACGGGATGAGGTATTCCACTTCGTATCCTATAACTTTCCCATGGAAT
>MU871614.1:0-12764 GCA_036418205.1 Ostertagia ostertagi
GTCAACGTGTTAATAAGCTTGATGGGCAAGTTACCCTCCTGAGGGAGTCTTTAGTTGGGCAACCTGTATCCTGGTGGGCCTTTCAACCCATTGTGGGTTGTCGTACTCCATGTTCTAGATATCTTTTGATTTTTCTCATCATTAGCTGATAACCTATCAAGCGAGCAATGAATAGCAGCAGATGGAATGTTTACTGTGTCCCAAAGGTCTTTTGCTTCGTGGCTCCGTTCAAAGAATGTTTATATGGTTCAGCGACAAAAATCTCATCTAGGTGTATAGATCACCTCGTAAATGGCTACGGTATCCTATGTAGGATTTTGTAAAGTTTCATTTTCTAAATCGGTGTTAATTGCCGCAAAGAATGGGCAATCTGAAGTATGCTACCTGAAAGGAAAGACCCTTTGCAATGAGCAGAGGCGTACTCATTGTCAGCTACGTGGTGTTTACCATAAATACTAAAATATTGGGACATCCTGGAGACCGAAAAGAAGGGATAGATGCTAAAAAGGTGGGGAATTCAAATGGATGTTCATGTTGAGCAGAGTATCTCGAGTTGGGCAAGGGTAAAAATGAAAGTCGTAACAGTGTTCCGCCTAGGGGTTGGAATAAAGGATAGTTGCCTGTTCCAGTTACTGAAGCCGCTACAACATACGGTCATTGCATGTCATATTTTTTTTATATCATACTCGATCAGGTTGATTGATAGCAGTTTTGCCTTTTTCTTCGTTTTCGTTCTTACATGACTTCTGCTTGCCGGGAATTGTTATGTCAGTCGCGTCAACCCATGACGGTCATTAGCTGGCGGGTATTGATCGAACTCAAAAAAGTGTAACAGGTGAACGCTTGCACTTCCATCGTTGTGTTTCGGAAACATCTATGCTCTTACCACAACCTCCGAATTCATTCATAAGCTGTTTGAGGCTGCATAGGAGAACATTACTTCGTTCTTCGGTCATCCCTCCCTTTTCTTTCCCTCAAACTCCTATTGACTGACAGGTTATGCGTTTCTTTGCAAATCTCCTTGTTTATTAATATTTGTAGGTTTGCTCATCTACTGTCTTGATTCTTCCTCTTATTTAAGCTGAAGGAATTATTTATAGGCGTTCGCTCCTTCTCTTATCAGTGTTTAAGAACGAAGGGTACGCAGTAGCACTTCGTTGACCGTTTCAGTTGGAATATGCAACAACTCGGTACCGGAATAGTGATAATTTGCTGCAGCAACCTTGCTTCTGTTACCATTTACCCAATTTTTAGTTGGATCGGCAGCATGAACTGTTCATTCAGTTTAAGCAGTTCTTCGTACTTAACACGTTGACGACAAAGTGCAGCGCATGCGCTCACACTGCCACACTCAAATAGTTCATTTTTTCCGCATGCGCTTCTTCTTTTCTTATTTTTTGCATTCATTCTATAGATCACATCCAAGTGACCATGAACCGAACGGTTGAATATTCTTTACTTTTGTGAAACTGGAAACATTCTGGTCCATCACGTATTGCGTTTTTAAAGCTCAAAATTCACGGATTTGATGTGAGGCGGCGGCGCCTGCAAAATCGCTCTGGTCCCACGCGGTGCAAAAACCCAAAACGCGCGTTGTCGTCAACGTGTTAACTAATTGGATTTTTTGCCCTTAATTTTTTTATTTTTCTCGTTGAGAAGGAGCTGGGTGAGAGGGGGGAGTGGAGGGAGGGGACCACGTTGTGATTACTTTTAATCTAAAAACGCTTTCATGCTTCTATATGCGGTTGGCGTGAGAAAATGCCGAACGCAGGTAGTCGCTAGCGCCATAACGATGAAACTATGACAACATGATACCATTACGCAGTTGAGCACAAGAGGTAGAACGCTGTGGGCTCAACCAAGCGCCACCCATGTATTTCGCATATTCCACGTTGGCACAAAGTTTGAAAGCAGGCTAACGAGGTGCCAATCCTCACGTCCTATCGCGCAATTCCTTCGAATTGCTAATGATTCACAACCTGTGCTGCGCCGGTCAGGATCCAGGAAATTGTTCTGATGTACGTTACCCACCTAGGTTTCGATACTTCCGAAGATCCCGTTGGTGCAAAGGCTTCCTTAGGGCGCTGGACACTATCAGGCTCCTAGGGTACATCGCATATGGAACACTGACTACGTCGAGAAACTTGGACTAGGGCTCAGCAAGGACACAGTGAAGAATGATAGAGCCGTTCACCTGGTCCTTGATCAACAAAATGTACTGTGAATGAAGAGGTTGGTATATAGGTGGGATATGGGTGTGGGTACTTAGGACAGAACGCGACTTTTTCGCTCTTCGCAACGCGACATCGCGCGGCAGGCTGGCGCACCCGTAGCGAAAACAACTACGGTATGGAAGAACGCGCGATTGGAGCAGCTTTTTTGCATGCGTGAATTTGGAAAGTTTCTGATTCCTTACTTGCCCGCGCTCACACCCATATGGATAATGCGGTGCGGAAGCACTTAATTCTGTCTCATCATTCGGAAAAACGATAATGTTTGTGACTGTTACACTCATTCGGGCGAATAGCCACTAAAAATAGGCGCTGTAGGTGAGAAAGCTTAGGAAAGCAGAAAGTATGCGTTAAACAGCACGAATGTGAAAAATGAGTGTCATATTCATGATCAGGGCCCCAAATAACCCCTATGCAGAAGTTTACAGTCGTCTCATCAAACGTCCATCAACCATTCCTCTTCCAGGTTCTCCAGAAGCTCTACCATCCATCTCTGCAAAAATAACCTACCTCCCTCTTCACTGCTAGTTAGCGGTCCACTTCTGGTTACCATTTCCTCGTTCATTATCAAATCCATGGCTATTAAGCTTCAAACTCCTTGTCGCAATCAAAGCCGACACAAATATCGCGCTCCAATCGCGCGTTCTTCCATACCGTAGTTGTTTCGCTAGGGGTGCGCCAGCCTGCCGGCGACAAAATGTTCGGCGTTGCTGGAACAGCCGAAAAGCTCCGACAGTTCTGGCCTAAGTACCCGGGAGATTTGAGTATTAGGACAGAATAACCGACTCTTGTCGCTGACTTCGCCAACTCGACATCGCGCGGCAGGCTGGCGCTCCCGCAGCGAAAAAAACTACGGTATGAAAGAACGTGCGATTGGAGCAGCTTTTTTTGCATGCGTGAATTTGTAAGTTTCTGATTTATTTGTTGCCCACGCTCACACTCATTGTATTGAGACATGCGGTGAATCACCAATTCTCTCTCTCATCAATGGAAATGTTTTGTGAATTACACGATTCCGAGCGATGCCGTTAAAGTGGTATTCTAGAATTCTAGAACACTTCAAATTATTGGTGAACGAGGTAATTACACACTCATCGGCCTAGGTAATACTCTATATATCATAGCAAACTCTGACGAACTGATCCTTTGTCGTGAGTCTCATCGAACGTCCATCAACCAATCCTCTTCCAGGGTCTACCATCCATCTCTGCAAAAATAACCTACCTCCCTCTTCACTGCTAGTTAGCGGTCCACTTCTGGTTACCATTTCCTCGTTCATTATCAAATCCATGGCTATTAAGCTTCAAACTCCTTGTCGCAATCAAAGCCGACACAAATATCGCGCTCCAATCGCGCGTTCTTATATACCGTAGTTGTTTTCGCTACGGGTGCGCCAGCCTGCCGCGCGATGTCGCGTTGCGAAGACGCGAAAAAGTCGCGTTCTGTCCTAAGTACCCACACCCTAAAGTACCCACACCCCATGATTACTACTCAACTCGGAAAGGAAAACACGTCTGAAAAACACTAATGGCTCTACAACCTTTTCCAGTCAGACATAACTAGAGGAACAACACTATATTGACACTATGAGAATCCCTGAATCTTTTTTCTTTTTTACTTATTCATCGTAACAACACTAAGCCAGTAACAAGCACAGATACTAATAGTCAAAAATCAAATCTGTGCCACTCTATAGATGGAGAGCTTCATTAAGCAAAATTTTAGAAGTTGTTTTCTGTTACGTTTGTTTCAATTACTCAGCCAAACTGTTCCGTATTGTCGATAAGCGTGCAAGTTAAAGCAAATATAATGCGCTCGGGCATGTTTTCGTTCGTTTTTTTTTTTTTTTTTTTTAAAAGCAGCCCATACAACTATTGCAGCATATGGTGAGGTGAAAAAAACTATAAAAAAACCCCGACAACAGAGCGGGAAGTCATAGATCTGTAGTCTCAGTGTTCCGTTATGTCGTGGATGTCATAACTTTCTGATTGCTTTAAGAGGCAAGGAGCATACCCTACATTCCAGAAGGTGTTGAAACTGCGCGTGGGGGTGAGGGCATGGTAGAGAAAACAACCGCTCCCAGAACTAGAAGTTTATGACCTTGTGGGAGGGAGGGGGGTTTGAAACAGGGTCGATGGTAACTGGCACAAGGACTAAGCTTAGGAGAGGGGAGAAACGCCAGGAGAACACAAATGGCTCACATCTCCTCCAGAATTCTTCCCACCCGAAGGCCTAGTCCCAAGTCCTGTGACTCACTCAGTTGAATGTTCCTCCCCCTCCCCCTCAACGTGGGCGCCCAGAACCAATTCAGTCTGTGGTTTAAGTCTGAAGTAAGGTTGTGACTGAATTTATCTATTTCATAAGTTACACAATCCTTAGGAAGTTGTTCATCTTGAGTGGAAGTGGGTGCAGTGCAATGCACTGGCGCGCGCAGAAAATCAGAGACTGGAGCTTGCGGGAGAGAACACTGGTTGCAGTCAACTTCGAAAGGATATTGATCGAATTCGTTAGTAAAACAGAGTGCGATCGGTCACCTTTCGCTGCTCATCCTTTCCTTTCATGTAGAATAGCTCAATTTTTGTTTCAGCTTTTAGTTTCCTGAGTTCTTAGGCAGACTTTAATGAGACATCAACTGTTGAGAATTCGCAGATTTGTGGAGTTTTCTAATCTTCAGTGCTTTCATAGGAATTCGATGGTGGAACAATAGGTAGAGGAATACGATACAGGCGGTCATTTTGCTTACTTACTACAACCTGGGGAGGTAGATAGCGCTGCAAATCCGGGTTATCTTTCGCCGCGTAGGGTTTGGTTGAGGATAGATTTTGTCTTTCTCAGAGACGAAGTCGCATGGGTTCGCAGAGTGGCACCTTTGGTAGAGTGGAAATAATTTCAGAAGATCTCATAAAATGTTCCCCTCAGCTACGCATATGCCCCTCCTTTGCATATGCCCCTCCCGAAACCACGAAAGCTCTCAGGGAGTTGGGAAGTAGGTATTTGGTAGTAGGCAATAAAAACAAAGAGAAAGATACAAAAGAGGTCGTACAGAGATCACCTTCGGGTGGGGATCACTTTGGTTTCGGGTCTGTACTGATTTTCCTTTCAATTCGTTGTGAAGATCTTGATAATTCATTTTCGTAGTGCAAGAATGGTTTATAATGCACAAAATATCCAATATGTACGCATGTGCTGGGATTCTTGGCATTCTGTTGCACGAGAAGGCGCCTCAACTAACATTAGTTATCCTGTTGAATGTGCGAGAAAAGGGTGACAATAATGACATTGTACTGGCCAATTGCAGTCCGTTGTCAGTGAGCAACTTCCATGTCATGCGTTTGGGAATATAATGCGATGAGGTCACGACATCCCTCTGTGGGCTTATTCGTGATATAACGTCACTCTCTGATATAGGGCAATCCCAACTGGAAGGAGTCTTGTTGCAATTTTGTTATTGAGTTTAGAAAGGATTTCATTAGAGTGAAGTACTTATCACCAGGGAATAGTTTTTAGGACGTAAGAGTTGAGATTGTTCAAATTCGATTGCTTAATTTCCTCTTAGGTAGAGCGTTACATTTTTTCTCGTTGCATTTATTCGTTCTTGTCTTGTTTCGCCTCCTTTCATATTCTCCGCAGAGCGCGTATGAAGGCACTTTCTTTGGCAGTGACCATTTATTTTATGTACTCATATTTTTTTCTTCAGTTGCTGCTGTTTTCTTCCCATATAAAAGATGCCGATGGTGAGAGTAGCGACCAATATTCCTGACAAGGATGTTCCTCCTAATTTTGAGGTCTGTAATTTCTTTAAGAACTCCTTTAGTGCATTTACACGTTTGCTGTCAGAACAAATGAATTTGGATGTATTGACAGGAACGTCTCACTGACATATTGGCGGAGTCCATGAATAAGCCCCGAACCAGAATTGCAGTCGAAGTTTACGCTGGCCAGCGTATCATGCATGGAGGTGTACGAAATCCTGTGGTCATAATCAAGGTACCTGCTTAGCATTTTTACTACTTTAGTGGGCTTGATGTGTAATTTAAAGGAGTTAATTCGATATTGGCCGTCGATTGGTCGTTGAGAAGAAGTCTGAAATAAGATGCATGTAAAATCAGCGTTGTAAAGAATCGAATTAATTTGTGAAGTGAGGGGATTGTAGATCACATTCACATATGCTCGAAATTTATGATTTGCGATGGTTATTTCATAACATGTGCTTATGTCTTATATACTGTTCTTTCTTTCATGGATTTGAAAGGCAAAAGGTTTTACTGTTTATTATAGGTGGAGTCTATAGGCGCTTTGGAACCCGAAAAAAACATTCGACACACGGAACGAGTCACACAGTTATGTCAAGATGTTCTACATGTACCGAAGGATAAGGTATGGTTGTCTACCCTCCCTTTTTCTAGGCTGTTCTTCTCATGAAAGCGTCTACGGATTACTTGAACTCGGCCCTTTGAACCGCCTCAATTTGATACCCCTCTTTCGCCTGAGCAGTGGCTCATGACTTCAGTGACCTCACACATTCAAGCTTTTGCCACACCGTAATTTGGTTACCCACCCCGTTGTCTCCACTCCCTCCTGAGGGATATGGTTTGCAAGGGAAAAAGCAACTCTGCGCTTTTCGCAGCGCGAAACTATTTTCGTTGCTGGCTGATATCTTCTGTGAGCTCTCCAAGAGGTTGTTAACAGACTTTATTGGCTTACGTTTCGGCGGGGTCGCCTTCTTCAGAGCCTGAAAGGATCGAAGCAATTTATGACTACCCGACCAAACGCCTCCGCTATCCTACTGAAATTCGAGAACAAAACAGGTCATCACGCAATACCAAGGTGGGCCACTTACCGTAACTTAGTCCGGTACTCGAGACCACCCGGAACCAGTAGTGGGACACACAGCAATCCGGACCAAACTTGATTCGTACGTTCGGCGACTCCCGCCCTCCACTGATCAGGAAGATCTGTGCTTTGGTCGAAGCGAACCATGTTACTTCAGGTATCGGTTGAAGGTTTTTCTTCTCCAGGAGGGAACGGGACAGTGCTGTTCTCTAATCTGGACCGTACTATCCTGCCCTCAGGCTAGGGGAGAGAATAAAAATCCCTTCAAATTTTCTTGGTTCTCCTACCAAAATCGCCATAAGAGTTTATTTGATTATGCATAACATTCGTGCGTAAAGCAGATTCAGGAAGGAGGCAGCGCACCGCTGAGAGCCTTAGGCTAAGCGTGGGGGAGACGGAGTCCAGAAGTCTGTTAGCCGTTAGGTGTGTCGCCGAATTTGAATTTGTGAGCATCACAGTGGTCATCAGCAGCTGATAAGGAGAGATAGCGCAGGCGGGAGCACCGAATTGAGTGGGTTTAAGTCCGACATCAAGCAGTCCTGCGACCCTAGCTTGGGGAAGTTATTGTGACTAATTGTGATCAGGACATTCGCGGCAGGAACTGAGGGAAGTTCAAGTAGTAAGTAAGCTCTTAAACGGTTTCTTAATGGGAAATATTTGCGACTGAAATAATCTCTGCTTGAAGTTCGTAGCAATCTGTAAAATTTTTGGGAATATGACGAACTTGTGTATACGTAGGCTCTGCTTGGTGTTCTTCCCCTCTCAATGGGTCAAATACGATTCCGCGTTGAGGTTCCGCGACGCACACTTGATCCTGCCTCTATACAGTTGTACCAAATAATATTCTGATACAACATCATTAAAGTTATTGCATTGCACTGGTTTTCAGGTTGTGATCAGTTATTTCGATTTGGCTCCAACAAATGTTGGCTTCGGTGGTACTACATGCGCTGCAACCGGCTAGTCCAGTCTACCGACGGCTGTGTTTCCATTGAGGATTGTTTCACCTTTTCGGTTTATGCCAAGATGTACCGACATATTGATTACTTGTTAAAGGCATTGCCTGAAGCATCAGTTAATAAAGTGGGTTTCGATGTGTAGCTGATGTGTCATGACTATGATGTGCTGCATGAAGGTTTGCGCTTTCGCCGCGCCGAAACTAGTCGCTTGCTGGCTGATATCTCTGTAAGCTCTCCAGATGTGCTTAAGTAGACTTTTGGCTTACGTTTCGGCGGGGTCGCCTTCTTCAGAGCCTGAAAGGATCGAAGCAATTTATGACTACCGACCAAACGCCTCCGCTATCCTACTGAAATTCGAGAACAAAACAGGTCATCACGCAATACCAAGGTGGGCCACTTACCGTAACTTAGTCCGGTACTCGAGACCACCCGGAACCAGTAGTGGGACACACAGCAATCCGGACTAAACTTGATTCGAGAGTTTTCGTTGCGACCTTCTGATCAGCGGAGACCCCACGCCCTCCACTGATCATAAGTGGATCTGGCTTGGGTCGAAGGAACCAACCTTGCGAGTCGTGTAAGGTTTGCTTCCCAGGATCAGGTGAGACAGTTGCCGTTCTCTAATCTGGGCCGTATCACAGCCCCTCAGCTGAGAGAAATAATAATCCCTGCAAATTTTCTTGTCTCTCCTACAAGCGCCATAAAAAATTAATTTGTAGTGCATACATAGGTGTAAGCATAGTCAGGAAGAAAGTGAGAGCCGTAGACCTAGCCATGGAGAGAGGAGCCAGAGTCTTTGAGCCATTAGATTGTCGGCGAAAGTTTGAATTCAGGTCTCATCAGTACGCTGATAAACGAGAGACGCAGCGGGAGACGAAATGAGTGGGTTAAAGGTCGACTTCAAGCAGTCCTTCGACCCTAGCCTGGGGAAGCTTAGGATGTGATCAGGACATTCGCGGCAGGAACTGAGGAAAGTTCAAGTAGTAAGTAAGCTCTTAAACGGTTACTAATGGGAAATATTTACGACTGAAATAATCTCTGCTTGAAATTCGTAGCAATCTGTAAAATTTTGGGAATATGACGAACTTGTGTATACGTAGGCTCTGCTTGGTGTTCTTCCCCTCTCAATGGGTCAAATACGATTCCGCGTTGAGGTTCCGCGACGCACACTTGATCCTGCCTCTATACAGTTGTACCAAATTATATTCTGATACAACATCATTAAAGTTATTGCATTGCACTGGTTTTCAGGTTGTGATCAGTTATTTCGATTTGGCTCCAACAAATGTTGGCTTCGGTGGTACTACAGTGGCCGCTGCAACCGTCTAGTCCAGTCTACCGACCCCGTGTTTCCATTTAGGAGTTTTTTCACCCTTTCCGGTTATGCCAAGTGTACCAGCACATATTTATTCACTTGTTAAAAGATATGCCTGAGCATCAGTTTAATAAAGCGTTTACGATGTTAGCGGAGAGTGTGACTATGATGTGCTGCATGAGGTGGTTGATTACTTGGTTACTCATTCATGATATTACACTCGACGTGGTGCTGTATTTTTGCCGTGCAGTGTGGCTCAATGTGGATGCGCATGAAAAATCTTGGCGTAATTTTTAATTTATCACGATAATATTTAACAGATTGCTCAACCGCCCGAGACTATCCTTGTCTTGCGTAAGCTTACGGCTGTCGTTAATGTCCCCTTCATTGGAACCAACACCTCGTGGAGAGACGCGTAGCGCCAACAAAAAGAGTTCATAGCAGTAGAAGGCATCGTCTAAGTAAATGACGGAAAGATACTATCAATATCTATAGCACTTCATAGTCAATGTGGCATTTTCCGCCTCCTCTCCACATTTTTTTTTTGCTTCCTTCCCCCTCACTGAACCAACTCCACTGCAGCACAAAGGACTGAGGGTTTATATAGCCATAGGGGTGTTATCACAATTATACTATTAAAAAGCATTGATAATGGCTTAAGTCCTGCGAGCTATTAGATTCTGTTAGCGGTTCGTTTATTCCATTATGCCTGCCATATCACTCACCTCATTTTGCGAACAGCTACGCATACACTATTCCGCGTCAAATAACCAGAAATGTCGAATTCGCAGAACCGTGGATTAAGCACGTCGGCACAACGTGGCCAAATTTCTCGATTGAAGAGGGTGACATCACGTGCCTCAAAGAGTTCTGAATCGATGCCACTAAGGCACGTCATTTCTGCAACCTGCACAATTCTGGTATTGAAGGTGGGGGAATACAGTCGATATCTCGAAGTCTGATTGGGCGTGTCACCGGAAATGACGTGGCAGCCACCGCACTTGATAGATGTTGTGTGGATAAAATACTCCGCCAGATATCAGCAAGCGTGTTGGAAGCAGCTTATCCGCGCAACTTCTATCAAGTGCGGTGGCTGCCACGTCATTTCCGGTGACACGCCCAATCAGACTTCGAGATATCGACTGTACACAGCGTCTCAGGACAACCGGAGCCTTGGCTGTTCAGCGTTTTGTATGTCTGGGAACTCTCACAAGTGCACACTATCACAGCATCTCCTCTTTCTTTATCTTCTTCAAAAGGCTTAGTCCCAATAAGACACAAAGTGTGTGCTTTCTAGCTACGCTCTCACCCTTTGGTTGACAGAAGCCTTGTAACCAAATATACAACATACAGACATACATACAAACTACGTCCATATCCGATAAGTTGGTAGCGTGTCGAAGTGACGTGGACTTGATAGAAGTTGCCTAGATAAGTCGTTGCCAGCATGCTTTGCTGATATCTCGCGATGTATATTGGAAGCCCCTTATCCACATAGATTCTATCAAGCACACGCCACTTCCGGTGAAACGCCTACCCCAACTTACGGATCTCGAGTATACCAAGTTAGCGGTCATAAAATAGAAGGATTGGGGAGGTTTTGAAATACTTGTGCTTATCATGGTCCTTGCGTGTTCATTCATTTCCCAGTGTGCGTTAAAGTAAAGGGTTTGCTTCCTGACCGAGATGCATTTGTAATGACATTCGGACAGTTTCGAATTCTTTATGAAATGTCAATAATAATGCCACAGTGCTGGGCCGGCACCGAAATTTAATTATTATCCAAATGAAAAACTGGCTTTTGTGTTGCATTCTCATATGTTTGTTGCTTTGAATACTGTCATTCACAGTGTTCCATTCAGCTTGAAGCCTATAAAATTTTGCCATCTAGCGGTTATCGATTCGTATAAACAAAAGAGAAAGATATGAACACCACAGATAAGCTTTATTTGTAACTGTTCGTGGCTATCTCCTTGCCCACTACCATGAGCAAAGTCCAACATTGCCATTGCAGTTGTTCGGACCGGCAGGGCACTGGCTACAAACCGCTCCGATTGGGTAGATGCTTGTTCCAACAGTGTTGACACTAAAAAGGAGACGTTGAATGTAGCGGCAGTGAGGAATTCAAATGGAAGCTTACTAGTCTCTGTATAAGCAGGATGTGAAGTAGAATCCGTTACATCTCTGTGTTGCACATCCAATGTCTCTGTTATTACCCCAGACGATCTGAATTTCATTAGGATTCTGCGAGCAAGCTCCAAGTGCAGTCATGAAATCGCGTCTTATGCGTTGGCCCATGCTGTGAGTGTTAAGATGGTGTCAGATCACCAGAGACGGTAGTAAACTAGCCAAACTTGCACGTTAACGGGCAGTTTTAATGAGCACGTAACGTGGAGGTGCAAGTTTTTCCGATGATGGTGGAAATCGCTTCTATGGCACCTAGGAGACCTATTTATGAAACTCTGAAGAAAGCTTCCCAGGTGAGCTGCAGCTCCCTGGCAGGGTGGTTCCTTGTTACGCGCAGCCGTAAAACGCGCAGGAAGGGCTCGCTGACAGAAAACGGGACGCGGAGGGGCGAAATACAATGTGTTTGGAGAGACGCAGGTGACGCCCGTTACGCGCAGCAAAAAGTCCTTCGGAGGACTTTTTGGAGTTGGCCAACTTCAAACTGCCAGGTGCGTGGGTCAAAGCACGGTGTTGGAAAGGGAAAGGGAGGCACCTTGCATTGATTCGTCAGTGGTGTAGCGCCTGCGGTCTACGTTGGTGTTGGATCAGTCGCGGGATCAATACTACGATAAGTCTAAAGGTTTGCAACCTTCGTAGGCTATTCCCTTTTCTCTACAACCCTTTCACCGCCGATAAGAAGGGCTCCTTAGTGCAGTGGTAACGATGCCGCTCATGGGACGGTGCACCGAAAGTTCGAACCCGTGTGTGACGCAAGGTTTGCAGGCAACGTGGGGCTCACCACTTCCACTATGGCAAATTACCATGGCTCAATAGGAACGTTCTGCCGCTGGCAAGGTTGCTGGATCTACACCGCTTGGAGTCTAAGATTTGCAAACAACATCCGTTGCTTACCTGTTGTCAAGACCTCTTCCGATGCTGTGATCGAGTGATCCCTGGTGCACTGGCAAAAACCCGGCTTTGAGTCCTGTCATCCAAGGTTCAAGTCCGAGAGTGGCGCAAGTTTACAATAATGTGCGGCTGGCGATTTCCAAGAACAGTCAAGTCCATGTTTTCACATTCTTTGTTCCTCGTCAATGGGTGAAAATCGCCAAATTTGCTTGCCAGTCTACAGCACTTTACTACCGTCCCAGGTGCGACGCACTAGCGGTTCGAGCGTTGTACTAGTAACTTGACAGTGTTTGAATGTGGTGGGAATCACGTTGATTTTTGCCATTTTCCCTGGCTCATGAGGATGAGAGA
>MU871615.1:10611-21790 GCA_036418205.1 Ostertagia ostertagi
ATGTGGTCTGTAAACCGTATTTTCATAATTTGGCGGAAGCAATGTTGATGGAAGCCATTTATTTTTGTGAATCACTGCTCTTATAAAAAGGATCTGCGGAGCACGGTTGACTAGCATTTCTTTTGTAAAGTGGAGGGTGGTAGGGGCAGAGGTCTTTTCGTTGACGTAGGAACTCGCCCATGGGCGGTATCGGTGCTAATGGTGTTTTGTACTGCAAATTTTCCCCTCTATGAGGAATCTGTGAAGTTATCTACCTACTAGGATGTTGTATAAGGATTGTATGTCAGGAATATGAGCACCAGTGCCAATGAGAAAGGAGCTGCTTTTATAGTTGACAGCCGAGCTAATTTCCATTGAGGCAGTGTACGTGCTGTTGGAGCAAGCGGTGCCATTACCAATATGGACCGTCTGAAGATCAATTTCCTATCAAGTCCAGCCCAAGTCTAGCCTTACATACCTTCAAGACCATTTAAATGGTACCAAACTTGCTTGAAAATAGAAATACCTAAATTGTTTATTGGTTAGCCCCCGCAAGTGTCTGTATAGGCACGATCCCATAAAAATACCACGATTATGAACAGAAGTCGAATACGTGGCGCACTCGGGAAGGAATTGGCCAACACCGGGATAGCCCTAAATTACTTCTCTTACGGTAGCAGTATATTACTAGATGAATGTGGACAACTCTGGAACATTACCAGCGCACTCACGGCTTTTGATGCGCCATACACCTTTCACTGGTCTGGAACTCGCAAACCAGTTTGATTACACACATGAACACCTTCTTGATTTGTACTGCATTGCAACTTGAAAGATCTCTGCAGTGAAGCGCAGCACTTTTTATTTCGTTCGAAATTCTCTTTTTTTGCTACACCTTTTTCCCTTGATGTGCACGCAAAGGAAAAAAATTAGAATCATACGTCCCAAAACGTCGCCAAGTGAAGCTTCTTGGAAGATCGTTCGCAATCCTCGGAACCCTCTGATTTCGAAGGCAACCCGGGATGAAACCGGTGAGCGCTTCGTAATGATGACTGAGCTGCGGGACGGCCTGAAAGTGGAAAGGAAAGCTAGAGAAATCTTTGGGATCGCTGAAATTAAGGCCTTAACCTTCAAAAAGGTCGGATGTGGAACGATGGCGAGGCAGGGCGGTCAAAGAAGACAAAACACGCGAGAGATCACGCCGTTCGAGAGAGCACGCCGATATCGAGGTGGGTGGGAAGCGTTGCAACGGGGGTCGATGGTTGCAGGCCCGTAAGGATTAGCGCCCTAACCGCGCAACTTTTGCGGCGAAGCTGGAGTGATCTAGGTAGGTAGGGACCTTACAATTTCCCCGCGGTATCCTTCCCACAAGTCGGGCTAATCCCGGAGATTGCCTTTAATTAAAAAAATGAGAGCTGAAAACGAACTTGGTTGAAGATTACACTAAAAAGGAGGATCTCCTTCCGTAGCATGGAAAAAGTATGGAAAAAGCAAGTGGAGCACCAAACAAACGATCATCATTCAATTTCATTGCTACGCTTACGCTTGTGCAAACATGACTTGACAATAAACGGCTGATACGGGAAACGCCGGTCGAACACATTTTGCACCGAAATTTCGGACCAGATTTGTCCAAAATACATGAAATTCCATTATGAACGTCTAACGGCTAATATATTCCTTCATTCTCGAAGCTATCCACTCAATATTGATTAAATTTTGAGAAATACGCGAGGTTAAACTTCTGCTTAAATTTGCAGAAGTGTTTGAATACGCGCCGAGCCCAAACGACGGGTACATTCGTTGTGCAGGAAGTTCTACGATAATTTGAACGAAGTTCTCTACGAGAAGATTGAAATACTTTTCAGGTTCCACATGAATGTTGGGCTGTGAACAAAACTTTCGCCCTTTTCGCCCAGGCGGGAATGTCGTCCCTAGCGTTAATCCTGCGACGGCGCAGGACTATGTTAGAGGAAAGAAGAAATGTAATTTCCATCACATGCAGGTATGCGTTGGCATGAAGTAGAACAATAATGAGCATTTTTGACCTTCGCCCCTTTCCCGAAAGTGGTTAGAATCGACAGAGGCCATCACAGCGGTCCACATATCCTGAAGATTTCTGTTGGGTATCTTTTTGCAATTCTACTGGAACCTCTTTCCAAGGAAGCTTTATTTTGTTCCTGCAGGCGATTCAGTTGGATTCTATGGTGCACGTGCGTGGTCCACGTGCTATCCTTAAAAGTCTTCTCAGCATCAGCATCAGCACGACACAAAGTCAAGTCTGCCAAGAGATTCTTTCGATGCAGGTGCAACTCACCTTATAATCATTGAATTTTGCCTTATGACCGAGATCATGGAGATCGTCCATAGTTGCAGTATGTTTTTCTTGAAAACCAGCGACCGCTGGAATTCGACGCCACATCCAGAAAGCTACAATACTGCTCCTGACTTTTGTAACATCTACGCGGGTAAAATGGAAAGATCTTTACAGCAGTAGACTCGCCTCTCTGTGGCGAGTCTAACCATGTGTAACCTACTAATATGCTTGAATGACAATAAGTTATTCCATGAAAACTATTGTCAATCCCTCGTCTGACTGTCTCGCCTCTCCTCATTCCCATTATCTCTCCAGTCTGGCTCTTATCGTTAGCTACCGCCTTCATGATTTCACAAAGCCTTCCTTCGAGCTCTTCTCCACTTCCTCGGCCCCATTTTGAACCCACCAGGGCCCTTGAGGTATGCCTCCCCGAACAGAAGAGGGACCCCTCCCTGGTAAGGTATGCTCTCCCCGAAAACTCTCGGGGAAAGGGCCACGCCTCCAGTTCTCGGGGATTCTCCCCGATTGACATGCAATCGGCGAAATATCCTTGCAATTGACATGCAGTCTGGGAGACATACCCGAGAACCGATGCTATTTTCTTTCCCCGAGAGTTTTCGGGGAGAGCATACATTACCAGGGAGGGGTTCCTCTCCTGTTCGGGGAAATACCTTACGGCCCCAGATGTTATGTACGTATATTTCCCACCTTGCGCCCATGCAATTGTGTAGCGCTCAAACGGTGCTTTCATGCTTCAGGTGAAATTTCACTCATAAACTGGTTTTTGCGCCTCGAGATGGTAATCATCTTTCACAGCAATTTTTATTCGTCTTCTGAAGAACGGTCTTGGGTGGGAAGTTAAACAGCGCCGCAATCAATATTTACTCTCATTGTACGTCCTGGCGTAACGGCGTAAACTGTGAAAATAAGCACTTCTATGAATGTGCATGCTAACCTGAGATTACTCCAGCTGAAAAATGGACAGTACGGGTATAAAGTCTGTTGTCTGTAGGCGAGTAATGGTAATGGCAATCGTCCTGTTCTTGTATGATTAGATCACATTCTTCTGGGCAAATCGGATATGCCATCGGAGTTGTCATCATTAAAATCTAAGCAGCTAAATTGATCCCTAGCAAACTATTTTAATTAGAAACAATAGAAGCCCTGAGAAGGTGCTGTTCCTCTGAGTAGGTATGTTGCTTCAACTCGTGCCTCATTCACAACTGACGCAGCGCGAGGCAACGGTGGCCCGCTGGCCCACCATTTCAACCAGTCGTGGTAACCAGTGGCGAATAACTGAATGGTCTACGAGCGTTTTTATCTATTGTCTGATACGAAGTGTTGCGATGAAAATAAGAGCAGTTGTTCATCTTAGCTTGTCTATTTCCTCTCTTACCTCAGGAAACAGCCCCCAAGCTTCCCTGGCTATGCAATTCGAAGTGTTTTATTCTTTAAGAGGATAAAGCTTCTAGGAAAACATAGCACTCCTTTGCTTCGATGCATGACAGCGAAAGTAGAAAGGAAAAAGGCAATAGCAAAATACGGGTTCAGTATGGAAGCGTTCCATTAGCATTCGCGTGAAACATTTCCTTTATCGAATTGAGACCACGTCTTAGAAGTAGGGTTGAAGTCTTCAGGGTGCTTGAGCATTTCGCTTTTTCCTACGCTACCGTCTCTCTCTAGAGTTATTTGGTCGTGGGGGATGCCCTGTACCTTGCTAGATAGCTCCGAAATAATCATGCACCTAATAAATTATATTTCTTAGCCTTAAGAAAGGTTATTTCGGCATTTGCTCAGAAAGAAAATTGCCTCGAGTTGACTGCTTGCCGAAAAATTCGTGCAATACACAAATGCGCTGCCGTGAAATGGCCTGGCCCCTAGAACTGCAATTCTCGGCTAGGTATGCTGTTAGCTCCACAATTATCAAGATGACTGTACTCGCGGCGCGTTCGAGAGTCCTTGGCTTGCGCCGAATTTGTTACCTTAGGCAACTTCTTCTTCTGTGAGATCGTCGTTTTTCACGGCCATAACAAATTACTACGCCAAAAAACATTTTTCTAGGACACTCACAAGCAGCAGTAGTATAGCATGGAAAACATGGCAATATTGATAGAAAATTTCCAACCTCCCTTACAAGACTAAACCTTCTGAGATGTTGGTGGGACTGCTAGAAGGATTTGTGGAGCTACTGGGGAAATGTCAACAGCTTGATGGCGACGCCTTCTGTTTGAAGGCAAAGTAATACAGAGTCTGCTTTTCTTCTGAAGCTACCTGGTGGAGGAAATCCACCACCTTCGCCCTTGTCACTAACCACGTGCTAAGAGCGACTAAGTACTCCAGTCATGGAACAAGCCCTTGAATTTAGCGTTCTGACGATTTTTTCTTTCTTCCTTCAGTGAGGGTCAGCTTTCCACCAAAGTATTCATTTTATTGTATAAACCGCACAAGTCTGATACTGAAGCGTGAGTCTAGTAACCGTTTCAAGAGCATACACATATCCTCAGAACAGATATCCCCTATGGGCGAAATTTAATTCCATGTTCAAATTCTCCTCTGTAAAATCTACTACATATCATATCATCATTTATTTGTAGTCAACCTTTAACACTTTTTATAGCGAGGGAAATTCAAATGAAGTAGAGTCCCTCGAATTTGTAGTTGCCGTCGAGTTTCTGATCATCAAGAAGGAGTTGACCGTCAGTGGTAAATACAGTGATGTAGGTTTCGACTGGTTCATCGGTCACTTCTTTGGATTTCAAAGCAACGATGATCTTGTCGTCGGTACCAGGAATGAAAATCGAATGCTGAATATCCGCGTTCAGGTCGCAGTATTCCTATCCTCTTGACTTCAAATTGGTCAAGGTCCGGGTTTCCAGTAATCAGGAGATCCGTGCCTCTGAAAATGTGTTTACTCTTGCATTTCATAAAATGCATTCAGTCCAATTCAAGAAAGATGAAGCTTCCCTCACTTTGTCTCGTCCTCTTCTTCGACGTAGACAGTCTTTGACTCCTTTCTAGGAAGGAAGAACCAATGTCCCTGTGTTTCTGACCACTGAACCGCTTCATGTGTAAGGTATCCTGGTTCAGAAATACCGACAGCATTTCGGGCGTTGTTGTAAACATCTGTCCAGTCTACGTTGGTAACCTAAGCAGGAAATATATAATACTGTGACACCAATGAAATTCGATTGAAACATTGCTTCTAAAGCAAACTCAGTAACAATTACCGATTGGTTCCTTTTGACTGTTTCTATGCAAAGGGATCCGCTAATAGATGCATGGTAGACTAATGGAAATCATAGAGCGTATCCAGCTTGTGACCGCTTTCCAAATGACTAAATCACTGAAGAGCTTGTGAACTTGGGAATTAAATGGTCCATGGAAGTGCCAATCACCTCACTGTAGCGCTGCCTACGTTCTTGCAAGGTAGTGATGATAAAGAATAGCGATTACTCCCTAGTGGGCGCGCTTCCCAAGCTGCAAGTAGACTCATGGTTTTGGACATAATCACCTCAATGAACTCTTTAGCATTGCTAGAAAGTCGAAAGCTTGTCTTAAGAAGAGACAGCGCTCGCTAGGCAAAACACGCTCTAACCGTATTAATTGCGGAAGAAAGCGCATCTCTGGAGACTATACTCTCGCCAACCACTTTTGCTAATCACAAAATTTTTTGCAGTCTTTTCGTACCTCTCCTTCAGGGGTTACAGTTTTGATCCACATGTTGTTCCGGTGCACAATTTCTCCCTCTCTATTTCTGAACACCTGGAAATGTCGCCGTAATGAAATATGAACTGAGAGCTTTTGTCAACTAAGTCAAAGTATTCGTGAGCCCAGCCATGCATATGTGAGCTATACTTTTCGGTTGTTACCTCATATCTAGCGAATTTGTCCTTTGATCTCACTGATGTCACTTACATTGCCGTGACCGCCAACATAGAGCACGTCATCTTTAATGGTCATCCACTCGCATTTGAAGGGGCTGGTAGTGTTTCCAGGTCCAGAATTGAGGAATACCCAAGGAATCATCTAAAAAGTCGTATGTGCGAACTAGGATGTTGATTTTACGTTTTCTTACCTTATTGTTCTTGATTTCACTGATTAGTCCAGTTCTATCATCAGGGGTGAGTATGCGATTATGGAAGACCGACAAGTCAGACAACTCCATAGCACGGCCTTTGATGTTCATCGACCTGAACTTCCAAGATGTGTCAAGGGCAGGTGTATGAAAGCAAGACTTGCTGACTTGATGCTGACTCTTTCTTTTTCCTCTCAACAAAATGATGATAAACCTACGATGTCAAGTTCCTCTCAGACTTCTCGTCCCAGGTTATGCTCACGTGTGTCATATCAGGGCTCAACGTCAAGAGACCTTCACGAGTGACAGCTCTCCATGTCCATTCTCCCGCTCTGGAATCTTTGTCCATGTCAGTGACGATGAGTAGTTTATACTCCGTTGAGCCGTCAGGCAGCGAGCGAATCGTTGGACGAGACTGCAACATGCTCTGCCTTAGTATTTGTTTTATTCGTGTGTGTATGGAAAAAATGTGATAGTAATGAAATTATTGTGCAAAATAATGTGTGCACATAGAAGATTATATTAACAAATCGTGTTATAAGAACAAACCCAAGAACCCTTATACATGTGGCTGTGTCTACACGATAAATTGCAGCGCAACATAAGCAGAGATTATTTTCCAATTCCCATGACCTTTTCTGTGCAACACAAGCGCTTGATATTGTATCGTTTCATTCGCGTAACTTATCCGCGATTAATTATCGGTCGCCTACCACTACCCGTGCAGCAAGTACATTGGAATCTGAATCGACGCCTCGCTTCGTCGAGGGAGGCTTGAGATGCTCGCTTTCATTCGCATGAGGCAGGAGACAAACCCATCCCACATCTTCGAATAACGCTTCGAAAAGTATTTAGATAAAACTTAAGATGTACGTGAACCTCAGAAGGAAAGAGTCTACATATTTTCGAATCTAATTCTGCCAGTAATCCATAACGTATGGTCTTACTCCATGCTCCTTGCTGTCTGAAATCATGTTTGATTCATTTATGGTCTTCAGAAGAATTAGGAACTCGTGATTTACCTGGATATCCAGGAGGAAGTGCGTCGATTAGCAAAACCTGAAAAGTCGTTATATGGTTTCACACATCAAATCATAGAAAGGTGAATTGCTCGTGAAGAAGTCGAGCCTTGATAAAAGCAAAGGTGTATGGTAGCTCAAACTCCCTAGTTCGGAATGCAAGACGTTACCTTTGAAAACAGTAAAACAAAAACAATGACACATGATCAGGTTATGGATTTTTTTAAGTATAGGACATTGGAAGACTGCTAGTGGTTGCATGTCTTCACGAGTTCTATTCCGCCCGAGTTGCGCTCTTCATTCAAATTTATGTATGCCAGAGCATACTTGCAAACTTGGGGGGTGAGTTATGCTCCATACAAGTTCCGCTTGCGGCATTGTGATCTCGCTTTTCTGAGGGGCTCCTTCTGCCACCCGTACATTTCGGAAACGTCCTTGAGCTTTAATAGGTTAGCTGTAAATAGGCGAAACACCTCGTTATGATCGATAAGCTATGACCCTTTGTATACACTTTTAAGCATTTCAAAGATACAATGTGGGATTATTGAATTCTTTCCCCATTTTTGTTACCATGCAAACATGATGAGAATAGCTCCCTTATGGAAGATAGCTAGCCCATTGTTCCAGGCCCATATCAGGAAAGTCTTTTAGTTCATGGGTCGGTTTTTCAAAACCGTTTGTTGCATGTTATAAGATGCTTGCCTAGAGTATAACTCTGATGACGCAGAGAATTTCACATGAGAAGAGGAACTGTTTTATTTCTAATGAACTCTACAGCTTGAAGTGCGTGGAATACTTGCTTTTATAAGCTTTCTGTTCGCTGAGTAAGGTTACACATGTGTGAGCCCAAGAATGTGGAAATTAGAGATATGAAAATTTGTATACTGTGGGGATCAAACCACAATCCCTTTTAATCAATGTTTTTTATCATTCCCAGAGCTGCTCAGTAAAAAATTGTTTTATGTTTTATGCTCTCTCCACGTCTCTATTATGCAGAAAACTACTTCAAAAAGTGCTCAATATCCTGAAACACTTTCCTTGTTACATTAGCAATCACTGCTAGGAACGTTCTACCATCCTAGACCGGCGTCTCTTTTACAACCAACATTACAAAGCTTGAAACACAAGGAGCTGCTTCCTTAATGTGAGCAATCAGATCTTTCCGTAAATTGAAGCAAAACGTACCAGTGAAAGGATGTAGAGAAGCATCTTTGAAGAGTAGTTGACTTCAGCTAAGGGCCGAATTCACTGCATTATTAGCCTGGCAGTAGCATTTATAGAGGTCTTCGCTATGGCTACATCAGACGATAGTCCATAGATGAACTGATGACAGTAGTTACAAGGTGATTAAAAACTATGGGCGTCACACAAACGGCTTGTGTTAGCATGTGCACCGTGAAACAAAATTTGCACAGGCATTCCAGCGTGGGCACCCATATTATTCGCACCGGTCCTCTAACAGGACATGTTAGAATTAGAATTTTTCAAAGCTTCCAACACAACACTATCAAACTATGAATTCGCACGCTTCTTTTGACTTACTTCAAGTTAGGAGGAGCGGAAGCAGGTTGAGATATTAATCATTTATTTGGCATAGTATTTACGCAAATGTAGTGTGCAGCGGGTATCTGATTTGTGGTTTCTTAACACGTATATATATATATAACTTATTACTAGCTTATATCATTATACTATATCTATCATATAATATTTTATATATAATTATTGTATTTATATACAAAAGATTGAAAAGTCCAAACAGTCTATAAAGGAGTGCTGCGAAACATAACTATCATGGTTTTATGAGGCCAGCTGTGTGAAGGTTTCACCACAAGATACGCGGGGGCACGCTTTTCGACGGGGCCGCGTACGAATTTGGTTAGCAAGTCGAGTCCAGGTTGGTCTTTCCCCATGAATGAGGCCTCACTGCATACGGAGCACTCGATGACTCTTCGGCTATAGAGCTCCCACGCCTGATGCAGCTGCAGAGGAATTTGACAAGCGCCAGATTGCGTGGCATAACCAACTCATTATGTCAAGCGGACGAAGAAAGGAAACGCGATCTGCAAGCTCAGGACAACCATGCTACAAGATCTGGCGGGCTAGTGAAGAGGGCGAAAGGTAAAAAAAACCTCGTTCAATTCCAGCATACATCTCGAATCCTTCAGCTCCTACTCCGACTCCACACTTCTCACTTTACCAGAGCATCGGCTTTTTCTTATTCCTGAAGATGGTCAACACACCAACCACTACGTGATTTTTCAATCTCGACGCTCCACATGGCGCTGTTGGAAAAGGACCTATATAGACTAGCCTTGATTTGCAGGAGCGCTTCTGATCTAACGAGATGACCCCACTGAACAGTTTCTAAAAGCTGGAAAAAATTGGAAATATGAAGTTTCAAACCCAACACACCCTGACCCGATAATAAATTGAAAGTTGGTAACTACACCCAGAGGGGCGGAAGTGGTGTAGTGACAAGTGGCACGCTTACCACGCGAGCGGTCCGGGATCAAATCCTGGGTCGTGAGTCGCCCGGGCCAACCAAGCCTTCCATCCCTCCGGGGTCGGTTAATTGGTACCAGACTTGTCTGGGAGGATAAAAAACACTGACTTGTACATCGGCTGGCCCCCGCAAGTCATTGTATAGGCCACATCGCATTCAAACGCCACTACGAATGTACAAATGGAAGTAGAATGCGTGCCGCATCCCAAAAAGGGATTGATCAACGGCAAATGCTTTATCCTTTTATCCCACAACTGGACGGGTAACTCCTGCGAAGTCTGCCTTTGAGCCCTGGCCTTGTGTCAGCGAATGTCCATGTGCTCGTCTAGTCCAGCTCCTTAAAAAGAAATCAAGCATCTAAACTTTTTAACTAACAACACAACAACCTGTGTAACAACAGATCTAACAACTGAAACTTTAGCACTTTGTTGCAAAACCTCTGTCATCTGTGACGGCTTGACACCTGTTTAGCATAGACTCGATGGGCTTGTCGACGTCGATCTTGTCTTTTCCATGCGGTCTTCACTAAAGCGAACTTCTCGTGTTTGCAGGCAACAGGAACATGACGGTGTCAGATCGTGTTTGGAGCTGATGAGAGGTCAGGGTGTGTTGGGTTTAAACTTCATATTTCCAATTTTTTCCAGCTTTTAGAAACTGTTCAGTGGGGTCATCTCGTTAGATCAGAAGCGCTCCTGCAAATCAAGGCTAGTCTATATAGATCCTTTTCCAACAGCGCCATGTGGAGCGTCGAGATTGAAAATCACGTAGTGGTTGGTGTGTTGACCATCTTCAAATAAAAAAGCCATCCCTGGTAAAGTGAAAGTGTGGATCGATAGGAGGTTGAAGGATCTCAATGCATGTGGAATTGGAACAGGGTTTTTTTACCTTCCCCTCTCACTAGCCCCAGATCTTGTAGAGTTGTCTTAGTGCAGATCCTTTACATAAGAAGTGGTATGCCACGCAATCTGGCATGTTCAGATTCCTTCTCAGCTGCATCACGTGGAGCCTCTATACCGAAAGTCATCGAGTGTCCGATGCATGAGCCTCATTCATGGGAAAGCCAACCTGGATGATTGTAACGGTAATGTACCGCGGTTGAAAAAGCGTGCCCCGCGTATCTTGTGGTGAAACCTTCACACAGCTGGCCTCATAAAACCATGATAGTTATGTTTCGCAGCACTCCTTTATAGACTGTTTGGACTTTTCAATCTTTTGTATATAAATACATATATATATACGTGTTAAAAAACCACAAATCAGATACCCGCTGCACACTACATTTG
>MU871618.1:0-20237 GCA_036418205.1 Ostertagia ostertagi
GTTGTGACGAGTCATCAATGAAAAAGAATAGCATCTAGGAGGTCTTTCGCTTCGAATTGTGCCATGCATTTCACACACGAAGCAGTATTTATGGGGCGAAAAGTGGGGATGCTTTATGGTCTGGCGTATAAAATCTCCGGTGCTCCTTCTTCACTTTCGCCATAAGAAGAGCTTGCAAATTAGCAAATGACTCAGGCGGCCTGCTCGACTGCTTGTTTGTTCTCTCAATTTTCGGACTCATTTTTCAACACCCTCTTTTAGTTAGTTCTAACTCCAGGTATCCTCGAACCCGCGGAGTTTGCGTTGCTGTTTCCATTGTCGTATACTCCACTTAGTTTGGACAAAGCGAAGATGAGATAGTAATAGGTGGTGCTGCAAATACACCTGTATCAAAAACCGTGTTCTGCCCTGGGCTGTCAAGCCTTATACCTCGAGGAAAGCAGCCGACTGCTTTCAGATTCGCTGGGAAGATAAAACCAATGACTTCTTCAATGGTTTGCACCGCAAGTTACTGTCTAGAACTAGTCCATATTCGAATACTGCTGCGAAAATGTATGGAAGAAGATGTGAAGTATCATAAGAGCGGAATGGTCATCCCTGGAGCCGTATCCTATTTTTCCCCAAGGCTGGGGAACAAGAAATCCCTTCAAATTTTCTTTGTCTTTCCAACGAAAATCTAAGTAAGAAACTGAAAAATGACAGTGTGTAGATAAGTGTGTTAGCAAAGAAGAGCGGAAAGATAGGGAGGCGTGTCTTTCAAAACAAATAAATTCAAAGGACTCTTTTGTTCCCCTAGCCTGGGGGAAGGACAGGATACAGCCCCTGATTGGAACGACCTTCATTATTTCTTCATCAGCCCACAATATTACTTTAGCTTCTTTTTATTGGCTTAGTGGCGCATCCATCTGCAAGAAGTAATAAATAAGAGCAATTTTAATGGACCCCCTACTTGGAGCTAACTATACTAATGTGATAGTCAGTCGAATGAGAGTCTCAGTCTCGGTTACCAGCTGAATATCATGGCAGCTATACTGGCTTCTGACATTCTGTGTACATACGTAGTTACAGTACCAGCCGAGCATGGGATTACTACAGCGTTACCTTATGAGTGTTTGTTGTAAGCGATCCACATGTTTGCTCACTGTCACTTGATGCTCTTCGTTACAATGTTTATTTGCGTATCATCTGATAGTGCTTGCTTCCATGGGTGCATCAAGAGGATCAATAGGGTCGACATGGAGGAGCCCGTTGCTTACCTGGGTCTCTCCGGGTCATGCTTGGTCTATTCTTAGGAATCAAGAGTGTTACGCAACTCCTTCTCTCCACTTATCCTGAGACACGAAAAGGAGGACGAGAGTCGTGAGCCAGAAAGAAACTTAGCGTTTGGCTCAAAGCAGGCGAAGGCGTTGCTTCTACCCAGGGTGAACGGCAGCAAGAACACCACATTCTACTGTGGATTATTTCTTGTTTATTCGGCCGGGCCAACCAGTCTTCCATCTCCGGGATTGTTGATAGCAACCTAAATCGCATTCAAGTGCCACTACGAATTACTACAAATGGAAGTAGAATGCATGCAGCATCCCAAAAAAGATTAAGCAACGGGCAGATGCTTTATGCTTTTTATGCTTTATCCCCTTATGGAGTAAACCAGTTTTGCTCTGCCCACAATCGCGCGCATGTCAACATAGGCTTCAGTGAACTGACTTGAGTATAGAAGGGCCATTGTACTGAGAACATACTGCTTTCAATGGATTTGACTGATGGTATTAAGGAAATCGGGTGATAAAGCAGTAATTTCCCATAGTTCGTAAATAACCAGAACATAGCGCATTTTCACGGAACTAACAAAGTCTAGGCAGACGATGAGGCGGTTCAATACAGGAGCTATTATGCCAGAGTTGGAATAAGTGTAGCGGGCAATGATTACCTAAAAGTATGCTCGGTGGAAGAGGTTTTTAAAGCGATAAAAAAAAGGATAAAGCATTTGCCGTTGATCAATCCCTTTTTGGGATGCGGCACGCATTCTACTTCCATTTGTACATTCGCAGTGGCGTTTGAATGCGATGTGGCCTATACAATGACTTGCGGGGGCCAGCCGATGTACAAGTCAGTGTTTTTATCCTCCCAGACAAGTCTGGTACCAATTAACCGACCCCGGAGGGATGGAAGGCTTGGTTGGCCCGGGCGACTCACGACCCAGGATTTGATCCCGGACCGCTCGCGTGGTAAAGCGCGCCACTTGTCACTACACCACTTCCGCCCTAATACAAGAGTAATGAAAATCCATCACTTTTGGCTTTCCATTATCAGCCTCAGCGTAACGTGTACCATTGGTTAGGATATGGAATTGGTTTACGGTCGATGACTTTTATGCCGCTGATTGGACTGGAATATAAACTTATCGAAGTTGCCAACACCGACCTTTGAGGAGTCGGCATTGATACGCCGATATCGCGAAAAATGAGGTTTTTCTTGTCACGCATCTGGTAGGAACATTAGGACATTTGCCTTCCAGCGATTCTTATCAGCTCCTATCAGCTGTTATCACATTCTGATCGACAAATACGTTCCGAGTCCCCTCCTTATATCATATCCTGAAATCAACTCCAGGACTGCTGGGCCTTGCACTATCAGTTCCGTGAACGCTTCTTATTACCCCCTATCAGCGTAAGGATAGTAAGGACTACTCTGTTTCCTATGCAGCATCGCATACTGTTGAGATGGGTAGATTAAACAGTCAAGGTAGGGCACAATCTTGAAGTATCAAAATTGCTGAAGTCAGGTCAAAGGTCAAGGTACAGGTGGAACACCTATTAAAGCGCCGAATAATTAATTAATTATAATTTTAGTGCATAATTGAAAGATGAATTCATCATAATGGCTGGTGATTCTGAGAGCAAGGCTAAATCCCCTCACTGAGCAGCTTTTGAAGTAGTGGGCGAAGTGCTCGGTGAATGCTGCCCGGTAACAAAAGTCTCTTGTTGTGTGAGGAGACAGATGTTAAAAAACCGACTTTATTGCACTTATTAATAAGTTAATAGTGTATCACTTCAATACTTTGCTTGATAGATACTACGTTGACGGGATACTCTGAAACAGAAGTCATTTGTTGATAGGAACTTAGTACAACGGGTGGTCGGTGCAGTGCCCTCGATGACCTTGTTATCCCCAGTCTTAGTTACATCTGAATTTCACCACAACCACGTCTCACTCATGGCCATATTTTGGGTGCTTATGCGTCAAACGGGCTTTAAGCCACGCACAATTGAGAGAAATTTGGCTTCTAGGCGACAATGCGGCTTCGGAGGGGGGGGCACGCTAATGAGCGGGTGCCGTTTTTCGTATGCTGCTAAAAGGCTTAGTCACGAATGAAGTATTTGAAGGTGGGCAATGTCATGGCGAACGAGTGACTATGCCCTGTTGAGCAGCCGTGAGGAGAAGACGAACAGAGCGTGGCGCCATCGCGTGGCCCCCAACCCGAGTTTCGCCGGCTTCTGATAACTTACTTTGATGCTCTTTTCTCTCATCCCTTTTCTTCCGGCATGGTGAAATCGCTCTTCAACGGTTCTCCAGGTTCTTTCTTGCGCAGTTTTGTTCTGCTTCTGTGTGCCTCTTCCTCAGCAACCGATTTTTGCGTATTTTCTTCGGCCATGACTTTTGTAACGGCGCCATGTTTTATTGCGCTTTCATCTACTTTCTTCCCTTCATGTTTTAATTTTTCCACAAGTTTCTTTACAAGAGGTAAGTCGATTTTGCGCTTTTCATCTGAAAACAAATGTTTTCTTTTAGAATTGACACTTGGTACTTTAGAGTAAGTTTCAATATACTTCTGTGGTAACTTCGCGTACCTTCTACTCGCTTCTGTTCTGGTACTTTACTATCCTGAACGAACTGCGTTTCATCGATACCATCTTCCTCTGAAATCGATTTCCTTATTGGGCTGTATATCCGTGTCGAGGTATGTCAGATGACTTGTAATGATTCAAGCATGTCAATTTTGGTTACGGGGCAACGCGTGAGAGTCCAGACAGAAAAGCACATACTTTCTGCTTTCTAGGACTAAGGTAAGCTTTTTGAAGGAAGGAAAGAAAGCAGAGATGCTGTAATAGTGTGCATATGCGAGAGTGCCCAGAGACCCTCAGAATCGCCGAGCTTCCCGGTTGACCGCTGACCTTGGACGGTCAATTTTAGTCGAACGTGACATTGTAAGTGTAGGCAGAGGGTCAACCACTACGGGAATCTCGGAGATCAGGGTGAACCGTCCGAACGAGGAGACGTATTTAT
This sequence comes from Ostertagia ostertagi, assembly GCA_036418205.1. Lineage (NCBI taxonomy): Eukaryota > Metazoa > Nematoda > Chromadorea > Rhabditida > Trichostrongylidae > Ostertagia > Ostertagia ostertagi. The sequence goes on from MU871618.1 coordinate 4,285, forward strand.
GATTTTTTGGTAAGGGTTCGCATTTGAGGTTGACCAAGGTAAACCACTTCTGCAACAAATGGGAAGGGGGAGGGAATTTGTGCAAGTTGAAGGAGTCGTAGCTGTTGAACAAGACCTGCTGATATTTTTCTGGAACGTTATATTGGCGACATTACCACCCCTCCCCCCGCCAATTACGGAGGGGAATTGGAACGGAGTTGGAGTTTGTCGACTGGTCTCAGAATTAAGTACTAGAATGAGATACTATAGACACTTCATTGGTAGTGAGGTGGCAATGGACGATGGTGAGGGTAGTAATCGTGGGTAACCCGTTTCAGGTTGAGTGGTGTGGGGGTTCTAGTTCCGGAATTGGTCGAGGGATGACCGTACTGGAGATAGACAGCATCCTTCCAGTGTGCCCTTCAGTGGGTGGTGCTATTCGTCCCCAACACTTCGCATACCCCAAATGTCACCGTATCCTTCTTTGCTATAGAGGACGGCGCTATGTTCTGGGAGTAGAGGGGGGACATTCAAAACAGCCGATGTTAGATAACACGAGGAAGACTGGGACTGAGCCAGAAAAGGAGAAACGCCAGGGAGAACACAAATAGCTCACATGCTCCCCAGGATCCCTTCCCTCCCTAGGGCTTAGTCCCAAGCACAGTAATTGGCTCACTCACTTGGATGTCCCCCCTCTCCCTAAGGACATGAGCGCCATAGAGGACAAATGAAGAATTGCAACAAACCCGGCATCATATTCTCCAGCAGCCGCAGATAAAATGGATCATCGAAATCGTTAATAAACAATAATCGAAAGACGTCTGGAATTTGCTGTACGCCCGCAGCATTCAGTGAGAATGAGTCCTCTGAAATGAATCAAGTTCTGCAGGCTTCATAGAGGAATCAAATGGGTGATACCACGGCTGCACTGCGGTTCATTCAGGAGAATATTGGTCCCTCGGCAACCGTCGGACCTCCCTTCCCTACGCACATTTTACGCTCTCCGCTGTTACATCAACACCTCGTGAAGGAGATGAGTATGCACCAAAAAGCTAATTCATGTAGGGCGTTATCGCAACACACGATGACTCTAACAACGAAGGTCTGTCAGAGTGTGCCAGGGTTTTTCAAAACGGTTTTTTGCATGAAACGAAGCTAAATGCGGGAACATACAGACGCGTGGTACATTCTCCTGAACCATTTTCAATTCTCCCCTCTGAATACCAGAAAAGGGGGTCCCTAGTCACACCTTTTTCACCAGTTTTTCAATCAAAGTCTATTTGTAAGGGTTACTGACGTTCCTAATCATGAATTTGGTACTAATTATTCATGCTAACTCCATTTTGCGCGAATTTGGAAACGTCAACACGAAATGCAAAAACTTGTCACCACGAGGAATCGAACTGTAATAACGAAGCTGTGAGGACAGCAATAATGCATGGAGACCAGCATTTGCCAATTTCAAACACATGAAACGACACAACTCCTGAGTAAAATACGAGCCATAGAGTGTGAGAGAGCATGAACACTTCGGCGGAGAAAATGAAATCAACATAAGAACCCGATATATGGTCCCTGCCTAGAGGAGCTTAGAGTGTACTACTGCCTAAATAACAAGAAGAATATGTTCCGATCCGAATAAAGTGAGAGTGCCATAATGAGTAGATATAAAATCACCAGATCTCAGTCCTTTGCGAATTAGCGTCTTATGTAGTAGAGGGCACCATCACATCATCCCTCCCCCACACTGCGCTCCTGCTGCGAGTGCAGCACCATATGAAAGGATCGAAAGTGTGCTTAGTACAGAAGTGGAAGAATATATAGCCGGTTGGCCAAAAAAAAAAAGAGTACACATCACCCGATCAACATGTCACACATTTATTTGGGAAGAAACGGTATTATATTACGCGTCGCGACCAACGCGAAGACCAAATGCCGCACTAGAATTATTGAAGAGAAGTACGTTATAAATCTATCAACCTAGCTTAACAACACAGCCTTCTACATTATGGGACCTCACAACAGCTCCCGACGACATCAGAGATTTTCCCACTGAAGCATTGTGCACGGTACGAGCTCAACGAGGTCGTTGAGATACCATAGACGATTACGACGTCTCTGAAACGCAGGTCAAAAGCGGTTTTGCACATTCAGCTAATGTCTCTGGGAAGCTATTCAACAATTAATTCACTGAGGAAATTGTGTAGCAGCTTCAGCGAGTGTAGGAGCGCGAGTGTCTTCGTGTGTAGGTCCCTCTGAGTGAAGCTCTATATTACGTGACGGCAGATGACGTCATATTCTGGAGACGGCAGGGGCAGTGAAGGAGTGCTTGCTTCTGTTTACGGAGGAACAACTAAGGAATATAACGCCATAAAACTTTCATTAACATCGGCTCCCTGTGTGACGAAAAGTTCGATGATGTGCGCCATGGGCTGAGTGTCAGGTGTGAACTCTATAATTTGAATTAGGCGACCGCCTCGATAAGTAAATATCAGCGCCCGGCTGGGCGGTGTTATCATACCGTAAAAGTCACGCGAGTACTATAGTCACAGAATTCGTGTCGTGTCAATTTTTGAGTTGGATCAGTCAGCACTTTCTGTGCCACTAGACTACATTTCTGGTTAAGCAACAAGAGTATTCGCCCCTGGGCGAGTCTAATCTGTCCCAACATTCATTCCTGCTTTCGGGACTGCTTGGAAATGTTTGAATATCCGGGTGTTACGATCGCCTCTTCTACCGCCATTTCTTTGCTAAAGTCGGTCCTTTGCTCACAACTCGTCTAATCTTACAAACCCTTACCTTTGGAGCATTCGGAAAGTCCACTGATCCGCTCTGTGTGACACACTCTTCACCCTAACATAATAGTCTATTAGTCGATATGCAAAATTGCAAAGGTATCTAAAGGTGCGCAGCACAGCTTTGTATTATCGTTTTTCGCAAAAATATTCGCCTTGCGGTAGAAAACTTATTCTGTACGTCTGCCAAGAATAGGCGTATTCAGTCTGTAAACAAAAATCATACATGACATGACTACGCTAATGTCACCTAGTTTAGCTCCCTCATCAAAATTTAGACATGGTAGAGTTATATCGTGTTCATTTGGAGGAAGTTAGAGAACACACACTCGATTCCTTAGTTTTTTTGAACAGCTCCAAAATATCTGTAGCCTAGCTGAGCACAAGTCCCTTTTCCAATGGAAGCCGAGAAGAGTTGTAGGTGTTTCTATAGCTGGGTTGTTTCACAACCGATTTTGCGCCATTAGCAGTAAACATCAGTAGGCGAGAAAGTCACTGCGAAGCTTACCCCAAAGCTCCGCTCAGCGGCCTTTGTATATATATTCCAATTGACTCAGCCTTTATCACTCACATCCATCCGTTTACGATTACGACGGCAAAGCATACAAAAACATTTATCACTCAACTTACAGTCCATATTCTCGATAGCTTAGAGAAGAGTCATGTTTGTGGGTTTTGACAAGTGTTCCTTGCTTCTGCGAAAATAACAGACAACAGTCCAGGCAGGGCTTTCAAACTAACTTGTCATCTAGCGGTCAAACACATGACCGCATAGCCTGAAATTTCGTTTCCTCCCAACTAAACGTTAATAGGAAATTTCAATTACTTTATAATTCAAAACCCGTAGTACTCCACACTCTAAAATGCGCTGGACGTCACAGGCGTTCGAAAGTTCCTTCTTGTGATGGGAGACTGCGACTACACCCCATAAAAAGAGGCGGATCAGCCAAATCATACGCTAGTGCCAGAGATCCTGAGCGCTTGTGATAGCGATCGTTGCGTGGAACACCCAGCGCTTTGACTGACTGTATGAGGTCGATTCCATAAGAACGCAATTGAAGCGCTTCAATTTCGATTGCTGGCAAGTAGTTATGTATTTGCAAGCATGCAGCTATTTGCCAGCAGTTGCAATTAAAGCGCATGTACTACGGGCAGGTTCGGACAACTCGTCCAACACACGTATCTCACAGCTTTCCGTAATCTAAACGGCCAGGCATGTCCCTGTCTAAGCCCCAGTGTTGGGCGTTTTCTTCACTTTTTCTCTTTACGTTGGACCACTTTTCACCTAAAACTTCCATATAGGTGCTTTTGGCCCGCAAATTCGTTCCTGGACTGTTGCTTTAATAGAAGGCCCTATAGACAAGCTGCTTTTAACATGTCAGCAAAGCGTGCTGGAAGCAGCTTATCGCGCAACTTCTATCAATTGTCGGTGGCCCGCCACCTTCACACGCCCATCTCAATGACCAAACTTCGAGCATATGGAGTTATACTCATACACCTAAACAAACCGATACACTAGGCTGTGGTTCATATACATGAGAGAAGGTATAATACATTGCCAATTCAAGACCGTTTATTTATTTGAACCAGCGAATATCACAAAGCCTCTTCCCCACGTCACAACCGCCGGGACCTTCAATGCTCCTAGACGCAACGCATTAAAAGTTCTTCCTCTGTGTCTCTTATACGATGACACCAACACCCCCAGGAGGTGACGACGCGCATGCAGCAAAAGGAGTTCATATAGTAGAGGGCATCGCCACGATCATGACATGGCGATAGATTCTCCGCCTCCCTCCCCATCCTCCATCCTCCCTTCCTTCCTCCACTTGCCCTCCAGCTACCACTGTAGCATCCATGTGGAGTGACCGGAAGTGTGCTCAGCAGGTGTTTAAAAGTAGCCGTAGCGAGTGTTTCACAATTACCATTCTTACTCTAATATACATTAGTATGCCTGTTTCATTGAGTCCTGATGGCTACCCTCGATGTTTGTTACGTTCTTTAGCATCGAGTGAAGCTTACTTAACGCTTACATTCAATTTGGCGGACGGACATGCTGTAGCAATTCATGCTTAATACTATTACATACCTAAGATACAGACACAACAGTACAGTATCACACTTGACATACGCTCCCCAAGTTACGCGGTTATCATTATAATAGAAATCGATGTGTACAGCGTCCAATATGAGTGTGGACTCTAGAGTGGTAATATCGGTCGTCAATCGTACCGTCGTGGCTTGGTCGTGCGTTCGTTGATAAGGTGAAGGATGACGCTTTTTCCGCAAGTAGTCTCGTATTTTGAAAGCCATCTAATCACATTAACCAAAGCGATTGAAGCACCTGGGAGTTCTGTTCGCGTTTTGGAGGCCTGGCTGACCGTTTTCTAAGACAGCTGTCAACTCTGTGCCCCAAGAGGACCTGGTTGAAGCGGGCCTTCGAAATCAGCTCAGAATCTGCCAAAGTATCTAGGAGGCAATTTCACCTCATTTGCCTCTAAACACTTTGGAAGATTCCTAATTACCATTTTAGCTTGACATTTCAAATATGAACAAACGAACAGCATGGGCAACGGCTCCAGTCTCATCATGATGCTTGTTGAGCAAAGCCATATCGTGTAGTCCGAATCCTCTACAGTCGAAACTTATCTGGAACCTAATTAGATCATCCTGATTTGGGAATTTTCGGGAGAAACACCGACCTTGTAGGCGAACTCCACGTGCGGATTCACAGCTTGCTTCCTTTTTGAGCGCGCTGAAATCAGCGAAATAAATTTGGTCCTGGTAGGGTGCCCACATATCAGAAAACTTACAGCACCCACAGCCCATACCATTCGTCCACTAGAAATGAGTGAGAATTGGTGCGCACTTCGAATATTTTCTATTGATTCGGTGATAGCAACCGGAAACAGTTCTATCTTACGAAAACAGCTACCAAAGCACGTTGTGGTGGTCTTACTTGTTAGTGTTAAGCTGGTGTGTCTACTTCAAGTAGAGGCCATGTAGTTAACCTGGATGCGGCATAAACTGTCACCGGCATTATCCTGACGGATTTCTGAAATGAACATTGAGAATGGGTAAAAGATTCCATTTCGGGCCCGAGCGATGTGAGATTGGAACTCCCTAAAGAGTGAATCAAAATGAGCACCTAAAGAACGGAGGGGAATCTACTGCAGAGCCGAAGTGGAAAGGGGGTGTGTTTGATGTCAGTGAATTGTTGTTAGGTGAAGAAAATAAGTGAATTGTATGATGGACGGCAGAAGCAGCGAACTTTGAATAATTCAGCATCTTTGGAGAAACGTTTTTCTGCGCTCCGCGTAGAGCGTCATATTCCTCAAAACCGGTAAAGCGATAGATAAAATAAATTGTATTTTACCTCTATGTGTAGTTGGGGCCAGGTAATCTGAATATATAGTAAAAGATAATGCGTGCTAAACAACTCGAAAAGTGGTAACACTGAGAGCGAGAGTGGTATCCATGGAAATTCGGCCGCCAAACGTTATCTAAACCATATTGCATTGTCACATAGCTTGTCCAAAACTGACTTGTACTGCACGCAGATTGAATAAGGGTAAATAGGCCTGGTACTCAAGCAAATCTAGCTCCAATATCTGAACCACCGAAGCAGCGCGTGCCACTATCACGCAACTTCCTTCTCGCGCTTTCTGTAACTAGGCGCTACTGCCACCTCACATTGACTGTGGTATAAAGACACGAATGGTAGAAGAGGCCGTAGAGAAAACTTTCCGCCTAGAGTGGGGGGGCTGATCGTGGTGACGTAGACCATTTCCTCGTCCTCGGTCTGGGCATAGCTGGCCATTTATGAGCCATAAGACTGTAAGGGTGCCTGTTGAACAAGCCAAGGAAACAAAACCATCAAGCGAAACAGCGAGCAAAAACGAAAACAAAAGCACGAGCACTGCAGACCCTTCCCTCCCTTGATTGATGCAACTCTCATCTTTGTGCTCGAGTAGGTGTTTATATAGCCACTGTTTGTTATCACAACGATGCCATTGCAAAACATTGACAGGGCAAGCCCTGCGAGCTACCCAGATTTGTTAGCGGCCTGTTTATTCCATTAGCCGCCTTATCACTCACTTCATTTTGCGGACGGACAGACAGACAAACTTACAGTCCGACATCTCGAAGTTAGATTAGGCATGTCAGTGATTTGACGTGGCCGTGGTCGCACTTAATAGAAGCCCTGTGGTTAAGCTGGCTTCATAACGTATCCGCTGCATGTCACAGTAAAATGCATCAGGGACGGTAGCAAAGTACCCTTAACTCGCAATCAGAAGTAACGATCGGAGATTCTAAGCAAAGAATAAAGAATGGAGAGTGCGATCCAGCCCAGATCAAGCAAGAGCTTCCTACTTTAGATTTCAGACGACAAAATATCAGGAAACGAATAAATAAGAAAAAAAAGGTTGCAAAAGTACCTGAAGATTATGGATCGCAGCTGCATTCTTTGATTCCTAACAGGTTGAGCTGGTCAGAGAAGAAAAAAGAGCACGGGATTGAGGAGGCGCAGTCACCACGTCTGACACGTATGACCCTCCAGTAAAAAGTGCTTCGGAGTACTTTTTAGTGAAGGATCAACGTGGCCTCTGCGTCTCCTCAACCCCACAGTATTTTTTTTCTCTGATTAGTTAGGAATTAGGTTTACAAGTTAACTGTCTAACTTCAAGTCAAATTGGTTTTTTTGGTTATGATCTAACTGTAGGTTAAACAAGACTTAATGTGTGTGAGAAGCGCTCTGAACCAGTTATCTAAACTGACTTTGGTCTGAGCTAATCTCGACACGTTAAGTCTGAATTAATGAAGGTTTGCTACCGTCCCTGATGAGCTTATCGCGGGCACTTCTATGAGTTGCGGTGGCCGCTCACGCTCACACGCAACCAGCCCCTAATGCCAACTTTCGAGATATGGAGTATCATACATACAATCACGCTGGGCCTGGCCTGAACAAACCTATGTACTAAGGCTGTGGTTCATATAATGAAGAGAAGGTATAATACATTGCCAGTCTGGGGTTATTTATTTGACCAGATTAATCCCCCGTCAACCGCCGGGACCTTACTCTCCTGCGCAAGCTTTACGTCTTCCTCTGTGGTCTCTTCTACCTATGACACCAACACCCCCAGGAGGTGACGCGCATGCAGCAAAAGGAGTTCATATAGTAGAGGGCATCGCCACGATCATGACATGGCGATAGATTCCGCCTTCCCCTCCTCATCCTCCCTTCCTCTCTCCACTGCCCTCCAGCTGCCACTGCAGCACCATGTGGAATGAACGGAAGTGTGCTAAGCAGGTGTTTATATAGCCCTAAGAGTGTTATCACAACTATCCTGCTACAAAACATTGATATCTCAAATCCTGTAAGCTACCCGATTTGTTAGCGGTTTGTTTATCCATGAGCTTCCTTCTCACTCACTTCATTTTGCGGACGGACAGACGGACATACATACTTACATACACACATACACACACACACTCACACACTAGACACACCAAGTTGGCGATTTATATAATAGAAGGATTGTACACGTCGCATCATGATGTCGAGTGGGTAAATTCGGCACCGTGGCGGGGTCGTGCGGTCGTTGACTGAGGTGAAGGATGACCTTCGAACTAGTCCGTATATTTCAAAGCCATCTATCACATCAACCAACGATTGGAAGCACCTGGGAATTCCTGATTAGGGTTTGAAAGGCCCGGCCTGGCTGAGGTTTTGTAAGAGCTGCAAATCCGGCGCCAAGAGGACGTGGTTGAAGCGGGCCTTCGAATTCAGCTTAGGGGCTCATGTCCTTAGGGAGGGGGGGGGGGGGGGGGGGGGGGAATTCACCGAAAACACAGGGCATTCAAAAATCGCTGGTAGGTGACACTAGGACTAAGCCCAGGACTGGGAATTAAACACAAGGGAGAACAATGGTTGCTCACAATCCTTTCCCCTCCCTAAAGCTTAGTCCTGAGTTTATCAGTGGCTCACTCACTTCAGTGCTCCCCTAAGGGCATGAGCGCCCAGCTCAGAATCTGGCAAAGTATCTAGAAGGCATTATCATCTCATTTTGCCTTTAAATACTTTAGAAGATTCCACTTGACCGAGCTGACATTTTAGCCTAACACTTCAAATATGAACGAACGAAAACAGCATGGTGCAACGGCTCCAGTCTCATCATGATGCTTGTTGAGCAAAGCCATATCGTGTAGTCCGAATCCTCTACAGTCGAAACTTATCTGGAATCTTATTAGATCATCCTGATTTGGGAATTTTCCGGGAGAAACACCGACCTTGTAGGCGAACTCCACGTGCGGTTCACAGCTTTTTTTTTTTTTTTTTTTTTTTTTTTTTTTTTTTTTTTTTTTTTTTTTTTTTTTTTTTTTTTTTTTTTTTTTTTTTTTTTTTTTTTTTTTTTTTTTTTTTTTTTTTTTTTTTTTTTTTTTTTTTTTTTTTTTTTTTCTTTTTTTTTTTTTTTTTTTTTTTTTTTTTTTTTTTTTTTTTTTTTTTTTTTTTTTTTTTTTTTTTTTTTTTTTTTTTTTTTTTTTTTTTTTTTTTTTTTTTTTTTTTTTTTTTTTTTTTTTTTTTTTTTTTTTTTTTTTTTTTTTTTTTTTTTTTTTTTTTTTTTTTTTTTTTTTTTTTTTTTTTTTTTTTTTTTTTTTTTTTTGAGGGCACCGCTGAATATTAGAAGCGAAATAATTTTGGTCCTGGTCGGGTGCCCACATATCAGAAAACTTACAGCACCACCCACAGCCCATACCATTCGTCCACTAGAAATGAGTGAGAATTGATGCACACTCGAATGTTTTCTATTGATTCGGTGATAGCAACCGGAAACAGTTCTATCTTACGAAAACAGCTACCAAAGCACGTTGTCGTGGTCTTACTTGTTAGTGTTAAGGCGTTATTGATCAAGTAGAGCTGGTGAAGGATTGACATTTCTGGCATTTCTGCGGTTTTGCTGAATGAACATGAGAATGGGTAAAGTTATTACGATTCCGGGTCCCGAGCATGTGGATTGGGTAAGTCTTCTAGAGGACTCCACGTACGGCTTTGGATGAACCTCGGCATATTGCAGCTTGTTGATATCTTCTTTGAAGCTCCTCACGAGGTTGGCAAACAACTTTTATTTGGCTTACGTTTCGGCGAGGATCGCCTTCTTCAGAGCCGTAATACAGTCCAGTTGTCGAGACCACAAGAACAGCCGTGAGGCGATCAAGACCTGTTTGTGATTGAAATCACGACCGACAAACCTGACTGTATTAGGCTCTTTTTTTTTTTAGGGTAATCAAAGTGAGTCCTCGCGATGAGGAGGAGGGGACAATTTCACTTAAAAAAAAGGAATTGTTTGTAGGTGAAGAAAACAAGTGAATGGTATGGACGGCTGACGTAGCGAACTTTGAATAATTCAGCATCCTTGGAGAAACGTTTTTCTGCATATTAGAGTAGAGGTCCGTATTCTCCTCGGCGCCGACCCGGTAAGGCGATAGATAGAACATAAAGTGTAAACACTGTGCCATAATTAGGTTGAGCCGTATCTGACTATCTATAGAGTATTGTGGCAACACTAGGTGGGCACTGAATGGTCCCAATCGGTCGGACTCAACATCATTGTCCTACTGAACGAATTTCGGAGCAGTGCTGAAAGGGTGAAAGGAGATGTAGCTAAGCAAAGCTAGCTTCAGTATTTGAACCACGAAGCGCGCGTGGCAGCTATCCACCGCAACTTCCTTCTTGCGCTTCTAGAACTACTACTTCTCACTTCGAACTGTGGATATAACGAAGGTAGAAGGAGGCCGTACGAAAATTCTCGCTAAGGGAGTGGGAAGGAGGGAGGGGGGCTGATCGTGGTGGCGTGACCATTTCCTCGTCTTATCGGTCCTGGTGCAGAGCTGGCTGTTGTGGCAATCCTGGTACGTGGTGTGTCTAGTCAATGATTAGCGCACGTCCGGCGCGGCCATCGCTTAAACCTGACCTTTTTCAGACTTTTGATGAGTAGTTACAGATTTGCCTGCAAAGACTGCTTCGTGTCCCTGCTGTCAACTGTTTCACCATTATTGGAGGCGGACTTAAGTTGCCAAGCAGATCCAGTTTCAAATCAATTGAGGATGTTAGTAATGGAAGAAGCAGGAAAAAACTATAAAACAGGCGAAGCAAAACAATAAACAAAACATCCACCATCATCCACCTGTCCCGACCATAATGCTTAGGCGCGGTGCCAGCAGAAGCGCGCACCAGCCCGTGGCCCGCGCCCGAGGACCCCCTCCTTGTCCGTTGATTGATGCGACTCTCATCTTTGTGTGCCCTTTTCAACGCTAACGCTCTCTGCTATCGGTGGGCGTACCGCGCCAACTGCGCCAAGAGTGAGCCATGCTAGATCGCCGAGGTCAAATCTTTCGCTGCCAATTGCGCGTCGGTCAGCACCCTCAGGAGGTCCGCCTGTCTCCCAACTAGGCAATTTCCCCTTCTTTGACCTTCGTTCTTATCGTGGAATATTCCTTTGAAGGCGAGCGTGCAGAAGTGGTGTAGCATCAAATGGCGCTGATTACCACAAGCACGGTCCCTGGACCGCATGCTGGATCTTATGCCATCCAGACCGATCAAGCGTTCTATCCTTGTCCTGGGAAGCACTGACTTGTTCATTGGCCGGCAGCAGCATGTCACTGTATAGGCTATACCTATCCAAGCACAACACGGCGTGGAGCAGAATGTGTGGCGCATCTCAAAGTGGGATAGGGGGTCTTACTACTTCCTTCCTCCTTCCATAGCCCTCCAAAGATCATCACACATGAACAAGAGACAATTGGCGGAAACTAACACTACGGTATCGTTCTTTGAGAAGGGCTTTTTCTTTCAGTGATTTTCAATCGATATTTACTGATAACAAACTGCTAATAAAAGTAAACACAAAACACATTCAGGAAAATGCATTTATTATTAGAAATCTGAGATCTATTATTTGTACACTATACCCTGCATGAAACTTTTTAACGTTCAAGAACATTTTACAGCTCAAGCTTGCAATGACCAGCCTTCCCATCTCAGGGCGTACCCCATCTCAGGGGTTCGCAGTCGATGTTCAAAGCTCGAACAGATCGTCCACCACTGGTGGAGGTCCTGATTCTGCTCAATAGTGTTGAATTCCACTGAGGGCGTAGAGTTGTTCAGCACCAGCAACTCTGAAAAGCGGCAATCTTGGTACATGACTACATCGTGTCATCCATCAATTATCATTCATTGAATGTTGTCAGTATATTACTACGATAGGTTTCATTTTAAGTGGGGGAGCACCTATAGGGGTGGCGAGAAAAGTAGCATTAAAAGTAATTCTCTATTTTTCACCTACGGACCAGTGAAGATTCCAATTCGTTGACATGAAGGCCTAAGATGTCAAGGTTCAACGCCAATATGTTTTAGATGAGATTTGAGGGTTGAGGTTGTGATTGTTCTCCAAATAATTGGTGCGTTCAAAAATAATTGAAACTTATTCAAACAATATTAGACCACGGATCTCTTTCACTGAGGGTCCTCTCTCACTGAAAGATCTCGAGCCGGTTGGTGGCGAGGCTACGTGGCGCGACCCCAGGTGGCGGATAGGGGGTAAATCGCGGACCAAAAGCCACCATGTACTTGCCCTGAGACGCAGGTGGATTCAGGGGATGGACTCCCTGTCTCTGTAGTGCTGTGTCGATTCATACCAGCTTCTCCATACAGGTGTATCCATGCATGCTTGCGTGTGTGGTGCGCTCTGTGTGTGTGCGGTTGGTATCCTGCATGTCGGCACAGCCAAAAGCTTGCATTCAAGTGACTGGGAAGTACATGGGAGGCGATTCGGGCCGCCTCCAAGAAATAAGCCCCTTGTTCCGCTCCAGGATAGCGTGGCTAACTACCTGGAGGTCTATCCTAGCCCACACGACAGAGCCTGGCAAGCTATGGACGTTCCATAACGAGATTTAGACCAATAATCTCAAGTATCGAACGGTTTTGCCTGACGCGCGCTGTTCCGAAGTTCTACCGGGCGGATGGCATCTCTCGCTGCCGCGACAAGATGCCATTTGGCGATGCGTGTTGAGAGAGAGCCTCGAAGTTCAGGAAGCGAAGCCCCAGGACAGTCATCAACTGGGATCACTTCACTTCTCTTGTCAGCTTATCATGAGGATTCCGTTATCGAGAACATCGACGAGGAATATCATCGGCTCGTTGAACACCTTCACGAGAGTGGCAGGAAGGCAGAGAGTTTGAAAGTCACCAAGGGACGTCTGTCTCCGGAAACTCTCGAACTGATACGCCAGCGTGGAGCCGCACGAGCTGCAGGCAATCACCGACTCACGTCCGAGCTTGCGAAGCTATGCAGAGAGGCGATAAAGGAAGATCTCAAGGAGCGAAGAGCAGCAGTATTAGCTGAAGCAGAGGCTGGGAGGAGCATCCGCAATGCCCGCCGAAGCTTTGCCAGCTACAAGACCAAGATGACCTGCCTCCGACGTCCGGATGGAACAGTTACTGCATCCCGAAGGGCAATGGAGAAAGTCATCCACGACTTCTACTCGGATCTCTTCGATAGCCATGTCCATCTGCCCACTTATCAACTGCAACAGGATGGATACGTCGTCCCCTCAGTTACTCTCTTCCGAAGTCCGACACGCCATCAAGTCGGTGAAGAATCGTACAGCACCCGGTCTCGACAGGGTCAAACCGGAACATCTGAAGAATGCGCCGCCAGTCATCATCAAAACTCTGGCTCGACTCTTCACGCGCTACCTGTCGGAATGCAAGGTACCCACTCCGTGGAAAACCAGCAGGACCGTGTTGCTGTACAAGAAGGGAGACCTGGACGACATTGGCAACTATCGCCCAATCTGCCTGCTGTCTGTAATCTACAAGCTATTCACTCGAGTCATCCTTAACAGGATCGGCAGAATACTAGATGAAGGACAGCCATGCGAGCAAGCAGGGTTCGAAGAGGGTTCAGCACGATCGACCATATCCACACGGTTACAAGACTCATTGAAGTTTCACGAGAGTACAAGATGCCGCTTTGTCTCACGTTCATCGACTTGAAGAAGGCCTTCGACTCTGTGGAGACAGAAGCGGTCATCGAAGCCTTGGGCAACCAGGGCGTCCCTACTCAGTACATCAAGATTCTTCGTGAGCTCTACAGCAACTTTACGACCAGGATCTCACCATTCTACAAGGAGGTCATCATCGACGTCAAGAGAGGGGTCCGACAGGGCGACACCATCTCGCCCAAACTCTTCAGCGCCGCTCTCGAGAACGTCATGCGTCAACTGGAATGGGAAGACATGGGAGTGAAGGTCGACGGCCGGCAACTACACCACCTTCGTTTTGCTGACGACATCGTTCTTATAACGCCGAACATCGAGCAAGCGGAGCGAATGCTGGCTGATTTCGACTGCGCCTGTGGTAAGGTTGGTCTACAGCTGAACCTAACGAAGACGATGTTTATGAGAAACGGATTGGTTTCTGATGCCCCATTCACGCTCAACGGAACGAACATCACCGAATGCTCCAGCTACGTGTACCTAGGTCGGGAAATCAATATGATGAACGATCTAGCTCCAGAGCTGAGCAGGAGGAAACGAGCGGCTTGGGGAGCGTACAAGAACATCGAGGGAGTAGTGAAGAAGACGAAGAACATCCGGCTCCGTGCCCACCTCTTCGATTCCGCTGTCCTTCCTGCCCTAACCTACGCCTCAGAGACTTGGACTCTGCGCAGGCAGGACGAGCATGCGGTCAGCGTTATCCAACGCGCTGTCGAGAGGACGATGCTAGGAGTAACCCTACACGCAAGTGCAGAGGGGAATCCGGAGTGCCGAACTACGCCAACGATCGAAGATCAGGGACGCTGCCGTTTTCGCCAAGGAATCGAAGATAAGGTGGGCCGGACACGTCATGCGATTTTGCGATGACCGTTGGACCAGAGCGGTTACCGACTGGATCCCTCGGGACGTCAAACGAACACCTGGACGACCGCCGGCCCGATGGTCAGACTTCTTCACGAAAGCTCTGAACGAAAGGAATGAAGGACATCGTGTCCCTCGAGCGAGGAGGGTCCACTGGACAACTCTTGCACGCGACAGGGACGAATGGAGACGTTGCTGGCGCTCGAGCAATTCGATGATCAACGGGACGACAGGTGATACAGGTGATTTAGACCATTAAATGACGCTGCATATTTGGGCACTGAGTTACTGTGGAACAGATTGGAATCTATGTGGGGTGTAGAAATAAAAGCCACTTCTTTGGGAAAGCAGGCGTACTGTGCCGGAAGCTTTAGACCAGGTAAGAGTGGTTGACAACGTACTGAAACCTAGATTTTGGTAAGGCCTATCAGAGCTAAAAGAGCTTGGATAAATAAGTATTTAAAATGTTTTCCTATTATTCTCATTTCTCATACCAGGATTATTGCTCAATGGAGTGTCGACGGAATGGCGTCGTTCCTGTGGAGAATCACAGGCTTCATCAAGATTCTCCTCCAGGTCGGGCAGCTCGTAGGTTGGCATCTGTAGAATGTGTTCGTGTTTAAAGGCAAATGTGTCATGAACCAATCGAACTCACTTGGATTTGCTTGAGTGTCCCTCGACGATCCTTACCAGTTTTCGTTTCGGAGGCCTTCTCAAGCCGTTTGGCCAGACTGCCAAACATAAATTTCCTCGCCTCGCCAACCAGCTCCGGAATTGAATTCCTACGTCGCGTTTTCTTTTTGCTTCCGCTTTCCTCTTCAAGGCTGTCTCGAGAATCGAACGATTCGAAGTTTTGCTGAAAATATGCGGCCATTTTACAGGAGCGAAGCTAGCACTACAAAGCACTTAGACTTAAAGGCAAAGTCGGGCTCAATAAGGGGTATTATGGCGATGAAACTGAGTATAGAGATGCGAAGTGGAACGACAGTGGAGAAAAAACGAAGAAAACCGTCGACAAGGCCGAAAACGAAACCCCCTTCCCACTAGCAGTGAAGGAGGCTGCTTGGGAAGAGCCACGTCCAAACGAGTTTTCCGGATATGCCAGCCGTTCCATCGGTTGATACGGCAATCAACCTAGCTGATCTCACACGTTATGCCAGCCACGCACCACATCCCGCGGTGGGCGGGACCAGCTGATGAAACGAAGACCATCGCTGTAACCAGGGAAGAATGAAGGGTCGAAGTGGCCATATGAAATGA
>MU871619.1:0-11852 GCA_036418205.1 Ostertagia ostertagi
AGGAATTCTGCATTGGCAAGAGTCTGCTCTCAAGGAAAGGATAACTGGTCACCATGGCCATTCAGAATGGGATCTGCTTTTCTGATGTGCCTTGGAAATTCCAAACCTGCCTTTCAAATCTGCTAAACGACTCGTATAATGAAGTTGCGGAGGCTTTCTTCTCCGCTACGTCCTGCACGTATGGCAATCGAGTCGAATTGGGATGTGAAGCAGTGGCGCAGTTGGTGGCGGATAGGGTTCTTAGGAATGTGGTCGTGGGGACAATTCCTTGGGGTGCTGCTCTTTTGCTTCAGAGAATCCTTTAGCAGGTTTGTAGGGTAGATATGAGATTTTCTCCTTGAACAGCCATAGCGCCCTAGGATCCTTTCCCTGTCAGTTTACAAATCACTACTGAACCTCATAAACTGTTCTTCGAGCTTCCTTATTCATACAAAGCTACAAGGACACGAATCTCACAATCAGTGGTCTGTGCTCCATGCGAAGGAGTAGCCCGCCTAAAGAGAGAATTTCTGGCTATTCAGGAAGCCTTATTTTCTAGAAAACCCTAAGTCGGTGAGAATGGTCTGACAGCTTCAATTAAATGTTGCATGAATGGTGACATAAGCGGCTAATAAGCAAAAGTTTAATGCATGAGTGAAATGGCTATGAAAAAACCCTTGCTGAACGCCACTGCCCACTTCATGGAATATTGGCCATTCTATCCAGTATTGGCCATCCATCGTGGACGGCATTCGCAATGCAAATTCATATTCAGATTTATAGATGTGGAAGTATTAATTCTAAAATGTCAATTATGGCGATTCTGTAAAAAGCGAGAGCACCCATGAATAGGCACGGCTTGGTGAAGCTCGCGAACACCCATACAAGTTTCTGCTTCGAGATTCGATTTTGCGCAAGCTTCAAGCAAAGCTCTTCTACCCTCTAGACCATTCGCCAGACGTAGTCATCCATACACCGAATGTCATGAAACTCTTTACCGTTCGACATGCTCCCACTATTTAGGAAAAATTCTACGTGAGAAAAATATTTTTCACAGATGCCTTGTGTGTGGTCCATAATGTGACGGTCCTAAAATATTACAATCCTGAAGTCCAATCCTGGAAAGAAAATCCTTGTTGTCTTTACAGCGGTAATTTGATAAAGCATATGACATATGCTAGCGACGCTAGGACTAGAGCCTAGGACAATTTGGCGCAGGCGGGTGAAGCGTGGGCCAGGGTGGATAACGGTCAAAAAAATCTTCCACCATGGCTTTGTTCTGTGTGAGGATAGTGTCGAGAGTGAATGTGCGCGAGGAGTGCACAGACGATTCACACATGGCGATAGTGAATGGCCGCGTGGAGAGCGTGACTGGAACGGGTGAAAATCTTCGACGACTCGTCGGACGATCCCCCTACCGATATTCACCCTGTTCTGGAGACACGTGGCGATAAAAAGTCGATACCACGCTGTTTTTGATGCTCTTTAGTGCTGATGTCGCGTGATCAGAGCAGCGCCAAATCTGCAACTGTAGTCTGCAGTCTCTTTAGTGGAGCGAACGCCCATATATCATTATTTTTTCCTAATAAGTTTTATGTACATTTGTTTTGCTAACTTACGGCGCCCTCCCCTCGCCACGTCGACTGGAAACATGAAAGAAAGGATCGTGTGTTGCTCTATGTGCCGCACAGTGTAGATGATTCGTTACCTCACAAAGTGTGTGAAACACTAGCAATCAGAAATGTGGAAGAATCTCCCAAAAGTAGAGGCTCCCGCTATATAACCTCCTTTGAATTGTATGTGTAGAATACGTATGTACGTCGCAGCCCACTGACAAGGCAACAGTGTTCCACAGCAAATGCCTTTTTTGACACTGATGGGCTGACAAGGTGATTTCAGAAGAATGTGCGATGTGACTTGTGTCACCGCATGCACTTACACGCTTTATTTCTTAGAAGGACATTTTTGCCTTTTTCACGGCTAAAGTAGCGTGCCTACACTGCGTTTCATAATTATAGGTCCACCCTAAATTTTTGCTACCCCAAAGTTGCTGTGCATTTTTTGAAAATGCTGCTATCACCATTAGATTCCTCATCACGGAAAACCTTCATAGTGTTTTTCTGACAAAGTTCCCCCTCAAGTAACCCAATTAACTTTTTCAGAACGAATTTTCACCGTTTCATGAATATCGGGCCACTCATAAAAAGTTTCCATTTCTCATGATCCGTGAAGGGAATCAGGGAAGCGGGGATATATGTGAGCTCAGTCGACATCGAGTTTACCGTACCTCGTGTATAATGAAGAGGGAAACTGGGATCCTGTCTACCTTCTTCTTCTTCTCTCTTAGAAAAGTCGCCCTCGTTCTTCTCGCATGGGCTCTTGTAAGGACCAGCTAGAAGCCAAAAGCATGCCATGAGTAGTATTTGCTCTCAACTATTGTGACTTCCTGCCGCTATTTTGGCGCAACTGATGGCAAGCACAACATTGACAAGGTAATGTGTTGTGTTTGTAGTCTAGTATACCAGTAGATGTTTCGACTACTTTCTTTTGTGATTGATGATCTAACGAATTAATAAATCTGTAATTGCGAGTGGATCCGGAGGAGAGCAATTTCAAAAGTTATCATAGTAATAATTTGTAATAATAATAATAATAATAATAATAATAATAATAATAATAATAATAATAATAATAATAATAATAATAATAATAATAATAATAATAATAATAATAAAATAATAATAATAATAATAATATAATAATATGGTACCTGAAAGCCATTGGTGTTCGGTTGTGTCATAGGAACCGTTATACTTCGTCAGAATCAGAAACTAAGCATAACAGCCAAATGAGCCTCAGGATACCACGGATAAGAGTGCACAAATGTCCCAAATTCGGAGTCACAAAATCATACTGAGTTGGTGATTTGTGAAAGATTGCAATCAGTATCATCCACCGCAGATGTAAGAAAAGGATCATAACATACGGCAAGCGTCACCTCCTCCCTCTTTGACCTTCTGGAGGCCTTCGCAAGAAAGAATTCGCCTCTGTCTTCTATTGTCCAAGACGTTATAACCGATGAAGCAGCATAAGTGACAGGAATGACGTGGTATCTTCCCAGACCTTGCTGACAGGCCTTGGGAATGGACAGATGGATTCGTTTATGCCGACATGCCTCGTCAATCCTGGTTCATTCAGTTCAGTCTAAGGCCGAAAGCAGCCTTCGCGAATGTAGCGATTCTCTAGCATCCGCGCTCGCGTCGCGTACAGCGAATGGCTCGATTCAGTGTAAGCGACGCGATGGCGGACGTTAGCGAGTCGCTTCACAAAGTCTGACATCGGATTTAATTAGGCCTTTTTTCGCCTCATTTGTCTCCGTAGTGTGTTTAGGTTCTTGCAACGTCATAGCTACCTCTAGGTGTTCAGTTGCTCTTCGACGCTTGATTTATTTATCCAGTAGTCCGATATGTTGCACTCAAGGGCGGAGGTGTTTACTATGGAGAGCAGTCTATTAGAAGTCAAGGTAGAGGTGGCCAGTTATGCAGGGATGATAAGAAAACTATAAAACTGTCTGGAACTCGAGAAACCCTTCATTGTCCTTGATTTCCGCATTGACGCAACTCCCATTGGTGCTGCCCTCTTCAACGCTAACGCTCTCTTCTAAACGGCATATTCACTTGGCGAGAGAGTGCCCGAGCAAGGGTGCGAGGCGGCTGCGGGGCGACGTAAGCAAACCAGCCCTTTTGGCGCTTCGGCTGGGACCGTATGCTGAATGTTGGGGAGGGGATGGAGTCCCCGACGGTGGACGGACCACTTCAACTCGGTCCTTAGAACCGCCACAATTTGGTGCTTACCTCAGAACTAAGCCTTAAAGAGAGGACGGGTCCGTCCCCTCTCCAAGGCTTAGTCCTGGGTGAGCAAATCGGCCGCTATACCCTTCGCTGCAAAACGCACTGTGCCTCGCTACTTTGGCTCTAACATACCTACTTCCGTAGGTGTGTTAATTCCCTTCTCAGACTCCCTAATTTATCATTGAATCCTCCTTTGAAAGCACTTTCTGCGCTTTAGTGAGTAAAGTGTCGAGAAAGGCCGGAAAAGAGTGAGCAGAACCGTAGATGATACGATAGTAAGCGTCATCGTGACAAAAGATACCACAAAAGGACGTTATACCCATATACGCAAAACGTGATGTTGTTTCATAAATGTTGCCCTCGTTGATCTGCGTTCTGTCTCGTCTCGGAGTCTTCCGCTTTCTCGACGCCCATATCTCTCATTTCGCTGTCCGCCACTTATTCTCCTTCATAGTGTAGAACAAAGATGTCTGTGCTATCTGTATTTAGAATAGTTTCTATTTTTTTTCTTAAACAAAGTACTGCTTTGCTCCTCAGCTTTCACCCATCGAGCGGAATGAACATTACCTTGGTCAGGGGGACCGCCTTCAAGCGCGCATATCTTTCTCAACTGCCATATTATCGAACTATACATTTAATTCGTAGAGTAGTGCAGTGACGAAGGGCACCACCTATAATGCGCAACAAAGAGGTGATGTTTATGAAACGGATTGGTTCCTGATGCCCCATTCACGCTCAACGGAACGAACATCACCGAATGCTCCAGCTACGTGTACCTAGGTCGGGAAATCAATATGATGAACGATCTAGCTCCAGAGCAGGAGGAAACGAGCGGCTTGGGGAGCGTACAAGAACATCGAGGGAGTAGTGAAGAAGACGAAGAACATCCGGCTCCGTGCCCACCTCTTCGATTCCGCTGTCCTTCCTGCCCTAACCTACGCCTCAGAGACTTGGACTCTGCGCAGGCAGGACGAGCATGCGGTCAGCGTTATCCAACGCGCTGTCGAGAGGACGATGCTAGGAGTAACCCTATACACGCAAGTGCAGAGGGGAATCCGGAGTTCCGAACTACGCCAACGATCGAAGATCAGGGACGCTGCCGTTTTCGCCAAGGAATCGAAGATAAGGTGGGCCGGACACGTCATGCGATTTTGCGATGACCGTTGGACCAGAGCGGTTACCGACTGGATCCCTCGGGACGTCAAACGAACACCTGGACGACCGCCGGCCCGATGGTCAGACTTCTTCACGAAAGCTCTGAACGAAAGGAATGAAGGACTCGTGTCCCTCGAGCGAGGAGGGTCCACTGGAATGGAGACGTTGCTGGCGCCCGCTCGAGCAATTCGATGATCAACGGGACGACAGGTGATACAGATGAAAGAGGTAAAACCCCGGATCGAACCTCATCCAGGTTAATGAAGTATTCTTTTCTGGATCACTGAATCTGCAACGTACATACGTATTCTACAAATATAATACAATTCTGAAACTCATTCTCAAATCATAAATAATATTTTGTATACTGGCTGGTTCACCATTGTTCACCATTGCCACCACATTCAAATTCCATTGAGTCCGGATAGGAGCAGAATCCATGGCACATCTCAGAAGAGAATTGAATTTAGCGATGAATGTGTTTCATGCTTTGCTTACACTTCACTTTCACATAATTCTAGTAGTGTTCACGGTTCCCACACTGGTGGCTGACGGAAGCCACCGCGGCAGGTGACGTAACGCATTTGGCCTAATCGAACATTCATTACTAATTATACTTCTTGCGTCAAGTGTAGGACATTAAACACAGTCGGAAAATCTTATCTAATGCGATTTCCGTTCGTTTCATCTGCAGGAACGTACTTTGGCAAATTACATTCCACGATTCATCTTCGAGATAGAACAAGTGCTTTCCAGGCGTTTCCCTCAAGGGCGGATGATCCAATCGAGCATGCGCTCGCCTCATTGACAGTAACGACACCCACACCGCGTGCAAGTCCAATTGGCAGTCTCTGCTGTTTTTCAATTACTTTTTAATCCGTGCTCGGTTTAATATGTTTCAATTGCGGTTGAAGCGTTTCGCGAGAGGACGACATCGTCTCATTGAAAGCCTAATGTGACCTAGGGCTATGCATATTGCAGCAGAAGAATTGCTTGCTCTTCAGCTGATGACGACAAAGATCCCCTTTCGGATTCAATAATCTTGGGAAGCCGCTCTTTCCGAGCAGGAAGTTTTAAGGCAGGTTTTCATTAGGCTCTCTGCACGGAAGGGGATAAATTGAAAGGAAGAAACGAAGCATTGTTATTTGCACATTTGCCCATTGTTTGCTCTTTGGAGTTCTGGACTGTCTTTCTTGTGGGGTAGTCACATTTGCCAATAGTGGTCACATGCGTGATCCGTGTATCAGATCCCGGATCACATGGCTAGGCCAACCATTCATCCCTCATGGGTCTACCTTTGCCCATAGTTCTGTTCTTTGGCTACTATTTGCTACCAAACCTCTGTAAAAGAGAACACTAGCTCGCGCAGCGGCTGAATCCCGAAAGCCGTTGGATAGGCCAAGTCGCGCTCAAAATGCCGCTGCCATTTTGAATTGCAGTGCAAAGCGCGGCGCATCCTAACAGGGATCAACACTTTACAGGATGTGACCATCCTTGACAATTTCCTGTTCTTCAAAAGAGTGAGGCACTCGGTAGCGCTTAGATATTTGCATACCTCAGTAGTTATGGCTGGCTGAGTAAGGCGGAGAGTGATGTAAAGAATTATAAATTAGACTCCTTACGGCACGAAAATCACTTCCCTCTGTCTTCATCACTATTATACGCAATGTTCAAGTTTTCGCATCATTATGGAAAACGCCGGGCTCCTTGAAATCGATTTTCGAACAGAGCTTTGAAATTTGTGCTCAAATGTAATTGAAATTTTTTTAAACAACTTGCCGTTCAAATAATCACCATCTATTTCACTGGAAATTTTACTACGCGCTCCCTCCGTGAGACCCTTATGCATGAGTATCCAGGTGTTTTTATACTCTGCTGTAATTAGCGGGAAACGTGTCACTCATAGCCGCAATGCCGTAGCCGTTGTGTTTCTGAACACATTTTGCTCCTGTAAAATTGCTTTTTTTTACAGTTGTGAGTGAGTCGCTCAGCCAAAGCATGAAACACAACCGACTAACGTGAAGGCTTCCTTTACTTGAACTTGTTGCCAAACTCGAATCGTTCGATTGGATCCAATGGAGTAAGGTCTGTCAAAATGTACCATTTGCGCGGTACTGAATTGCTATGTGATGCAATTAAGGCAAATTTGTAGAATGAGTTGGGGACATGGCCCTACCCTGGCGGAATTATATTGGTGCCAATAGCAATGAAAAGCAGTGAATGACGTAGGTTTCGATTTTATATTATGCCGCGAAGTGTTCTGCCCTGATTAGCTACCTGTTATAAGTAATTATTTCCGGGGGCTCAACGACAGCGTAGACTTTTGTGCGGAACGCCGGCTCGAGAAACAAAATTAACTAAATATTTGCGATGGATCCAGTACTTCTGGAACAATATTCTGCCCAGTAACCAGACGCCTATACCTTCGACCTTACTGCACGACGCACGTCTTATCTGGATTCAACCTCTGCAGCCTGCGCAGTACCGAATCGAACTGCCCCCCCGCAGCTAGGCGAAAATGCCCTTTCCGACAGTGCAAGCGGCAAGGGGGCCCTATTGATCGCGGATGGGCAAGCGATGACGTCCATTCAGTCACAGTTTTACTGCCGTAATGGGCTGCTCTCGTGAAGCGCTATACTTCTTCTTCCGGAAGTCCATGTTTACTTCTCATGTACCTCTCCCTCGGGGGGCACCCCGTGTCTCAAGTCTACAAAGCAAAAAAAAAAAAAAAAAAAGTAAAAAAAAAAACAAACAAAAAAAGAGTGAAAGAAAGGGCGACGTACCTGATAAACCGGTAAGGAAAAAAGAGTATAAAAAAAAGAATGGTAACGATGCGTCATTAGCGACTAATTATGTTGCTGGCGTCGACCGACGAGGTTGAGCGAAGTGACCCATTATTGGACACTAATTAGTTGCCCTGCCTCGCGACCAACTCGCTAGGCGCCAGCTATCTGTGGGCGAGACGCGCCGTACATGTCCCATAATGGTGCAAAAGATTGGCGAACAACGATTTCGGAGAGAAGGAAAAAAGGTGACTTTAGATAAATGTGATTATTCATTCATTATTACTACTTTTCAATCTTCTGAATAATCGTATAACACATCAATCATGAATAGAAAACGAATTCCACAAAAGATTGTCGAAGAGTCGCAAAATTCATAGGAGGAGACTTGCAAGCCTATTGGGGCGAAGGTTATACGCTCTAGTCCCACAGAATTTCGGGCACATAACATGCCTATACATTCAAACTACGAACGAACAAGGACGAAGAAGTATTGCGCTGCATCCAGTGCAGAAAAGAAATTCGGACGAGGCTGGGCTGACTAGACGACACTATCATGGAACAGTTGATACGATTATGGACATGTACGGCGCGTCTCGCCCACAGATAGCTGGCGCCTAGTCGCGAGGCAGCACTAATTAGGTGCCAAAATTTGAGGTCACTTCGCACCTCGTCGCGACGCAGCACTAATTAGGTGCTAAAATTTCCAATTCGTACCACTTGAGACACACCCCCCTCCCTTCAAGTTGAAACCACAATTTCCAATGTTTTTGTTAGTGAGCTCTTGCCTTTTTTCTTCACTGGCCTTTCACCTCGTTGCCTATTTCATTTTTTTCCTTTTTGATTACAGTAACTACACCTGATGAACGTGAAGTGTGTCTTAAATAGGGCAGCGAAGAAGACGACGAACAATTATTTTCTCAGAACCAAAAAGATATGATCTCGAGCTTACAAACTTCAGGACATCCAGCTTGTCATGATTCATGGTAGCTTGTCATTTCACCTCCATGCTTACGTCCACTTCTTTGACGTCTTGAAAAATTCCAAAGTGCATTACAAGCTTAGACCTCCTCCTGTTGTTTCTCGCTGCTAAGCGTTGGCGGAACGTAAGCCCCAGGGCTTGATGTCAAAGCCGTTCGTGATCGGATCATCTTCTGACTTGGCATGCTTTCACACTCGCACTATATCACATCTGGGCCTGAGCAGTCTCGTGATTGCTCTCTTACATAGCACTTAACGTTGCCTGAGTGTACACTCAGTATAGAATATTCGCGTCCAATGTCTTCTTTCGTGGAAGCAATGAAATTTCAAGCCTGCGCAGCACGGTAGACCGCATCTTAACCCATTTCCGTTTTCGCCGGCAGAGTCGCATCACCTCTTCTGCGGAATGTGAAAGATTCCACGGGTTCTTCGATGTATTCTTTTAGCCTACCACCGTTCAGTTGAGTTGACCACTTTATCTCTTAGTTTTGTTCTTCGTTCGTTCCGTGTGTCATTGCTATCTCCGACGTAAACGGGGTTCTACTCGCAGTGTCCACACGCAGAGGAGGGAAGACGGGGGGGGGGGGGCTCACAGCACTCCTCCCACGATAGATGACGTCCACATTTTCGTTGAAATCAGTTCATCTTGAAGCTTCCCGAAACTATGTTTCCCCTGATCTCTGTAGGTGCGTCGGGCGGGTTTATGGACAATAGTGAAATGATGGAATTTGCGAGTCCAGTTTTTCAAGTCCCCTAAGTTTCCGCAGAACGATGTACTTCTTCCCGTCTCTTCCTTGCCTTCCGAAAATACATTTTCTTGTGCCAAAACGCCACCTCATCCTTTGGAATCACGAAACACGACCCCCCCCCCATCCCACGCTATTGACTTTGTTTTCAGTTTGTGAGTTTTTCACATTCAGTCGCACCTTCAATTTGCAGTAAGGATCAAGGGTCCATAGCTTCTTCATGAGTGTATGAAGTGACAGCAGTTCTGAGAGGATCTGACTGCTGGCATCCCATCGGAAATTTCAGAATTGGAATGAATTTGGGATTTGTTTAAGATGGGCTGGCACCATAAATGGGTGAAACTCCAGTTTGGGGGGGCCACTCCATTTTTTCTCCAATACTCAAGATAAGGATAGAGGCTCACGACACGTAATCGACTCATTTAAAGTAGACTTCTGATAAGTATCGGTGTAATGTGGAGAAACCCTGAGATGTTTCACATTTCCGCCTGCCATGGTCCCAAGGGAACGGTCCTGGACCAGGAGAATGGACACCTCTGCAAAGGGCTAAGGGTGCAGGAGCTCCAGGGTGGATCACCTGTGCAGAAAAGGATGGGATGTGGGCAGGTAGTGTGGAATGTAGGACATCCACCGGTCCTTATCAAAAGTACGCTCGAAATGAGTCGTTCACTTATTATCTTATCCGTAGTGTTCGATAGCCCAAAGAACTGCTCTCTAGTACTACGGATAAGATAGCAATGGAGTGCCCCCCCAGGGTCAACCGTTACGTTGGACCGACATTGGACCGACGTTGGACCGACGTTGACCGCTCTCCGCGCCGGCATTCGCACTCGCCTTGCGCGAGCCGTCTGTGTCTCCGTGCGTACGTTCACTCTCGGCATTACTCTCACACGCTAGAGAGCCATGCGTTGGACTTTGTCCAACGGACGGTTGACCCTGCTCCCCCCCTCCCGAACTGGAGTTTCCCCCCATAAATGTTAAGCGCAATCGATGCATGCATTCTTTGTGATTCGAAGCGAACTTTATTAAGAACTCGGTGACTCTGTGACAGTGTGACAGGTCTGACATATACGAGACGCTGCCATTTGCCTCAGAAATGCAATTTCTGGAAAGTTTTTGGTATGTGGCTCGTTTTCTTCCCATTCAGATATTCCTCAGACGATCTTTTGGATGTGCCGAACTTTTATCCTTAAGTAGTCATCGAATTGCCATAATAATTCCAGCTGCGATAGTCCCTTGATATAGCAGCTCATATTTACTGAAGATATCTAGATATTCCATACTCTTGCAAGAACTCAGTGTTTATATGAGCTCCTTTTTAATAACAGACCCGTGGTGGTCCAAATAGGAAATAGCCTTAGGCTAAGTTCGATGTTTTCTTCACAAGCCCATAGAAAGAAGATTACTCTTATTTCGAAAGTTTTTGTCTCCATATCATCATAGAACCCTCACTGGTATACCAGAGAAAGGACTCAAGACAAAGCAAAGGGCTTACTACTCGACCAAAACCAACTAATCTTGTTCTCAAAGTGCAGAACTATGAAAGCCAGTAAACACCAGCGCTGTTAGAAAACTAGTACCTTTCGTGCTTCAAAGGCAGCATTTAGGAGAAAATCGTTAAATTAGCTGGTTCGTTACTGATTCCCTACAAAGGTGGGATGGAATGGTGAATGACAGATGCGTTGTGTCAATGGTTCGCTGAGACCGAACTCATCTATTTGTTTGACTGTTGTAGCAAGGAGATGTCAAGATTGCATTATTGGAATTAGTTCCACTGAAAAACTTCAATTTCGAGTGCCACTTCGAGAGAATTGCTCG
This sequence comes from Ostertagia ostertagi, assembly GCA_036418205.1. NCBI lineage: Eukaryota > Metazoa > Nematoda > Chromadorea > Rhabditida > Trichostrongylidae > Ostertagia > Ostertagia ostertagi. The sequence goes on from MU871619.1 coordinate 11,314, forward strand.
GTAGACAAGTTCTCACGAATTTCCTCCTTCGCTTTTCCATCTTCCTACTTTAACATCTTTAGTGTCGCCTAACGGTGGAGGACTCTTCGTGCTGCTAAGGATCATAAATGCACTGTTTTTGTCTGATATTAGAGCCACTTGTTTATTGCAAGGGATGCTATTATTTATTTGCACTGCGTATTTTTCTTTATTCCACAGTTTTATTGCGCTTTAAGGGAGATTTCCATGATAAGAACGAAGGCCTCAGAAGGGAAACTCACCAGGAGTGACAGGCGCACCTTCTAACAGTGGAAGGACCTGCAATCCACTGAACGACATGCCCCGACGACCTAGCATGCCCCGCAACGCTGTTGGAGCACTACGGCACGGTACATCCCTTCCCTCTCGCTGTCTGACACTCTAGCCGTATAGCAGAGAGAGCGCTAGCGTTGAGGAGAGCAGCATCGATGATAGTCGCATCAATGCAATGCTGAAACCAACGGGCAAGAAAGAGGTCTCATCTCATGGGCTCTAAGCCGTATTTTCTCGGCTTTTCTTCT
>MU871620.1:0-17478 GCA_036418205.1 Ostertagia ostertagi
TGTGTTTGCTGCCTAAACACCTCGGGATTTCTCAGCAGACAGGATCCACAAATTACCTGCTGAGCATGTGTTTATATGTCGATGATAATGGTGAGTTATTTACATTAAATGTTTAGTGTGCTAAAAAAAAGAAATTATAAAAAATCGAAAATTTGCAACGACGTGTCCGACAACCTAACAATTTCATCCACATTAAGCGGATTGCCTTGCAACCTATGTGATCGCAAATGAAAACGCCTCATTGAAGCCCTAGCACGTCACGTGTTCATCATTCTTGGTCCCCACTCTTTGGGAAGTGCAATTGTTTCGGCAATCTCTGAATCCCCCCCCCCCCGACTTCCGCCCTAATGGCTTATTCCAGCGCCTGCCGTTATGTTAAGATTGGTCTGAGGTAAACCTAGGCTGTGGCTTCCAAAGATCCATGGTCATCCAAACCAAGCAACACGGATTCCTCAGAGGCAGGGTGAATATCGGTCGAGGAAATCCTCGACAGGGGGGTCGTACCTGTTGGGCTGGGTCATGGGGGTCGTACTCTTGGGGGTCAGTAACAGAAGTGGTATCATGGTGCAGATAGGTAATAGGGTATAGCGCAGCAGAAAATGAAAATCTGAAAAAAAACATGATATTAAATTTTCTTTGCAGGTTCAGTCGCTCCATTCCTCCACCTTCATGAGAAGGGCGTATTTGAAGGCAGTACAAAGAATGAAAGTGCATCCCCGCAAAGAAGACTGCCACATGTGCGCACGCGCTGCAAAGGCACCTCCTCTGCCTATCGCTCGCTCCTTCTCCCTTAATACCTCGCTGAGAATGACACTGTTGTTAGGGACCCTGTCGCAAAAACGACAACCGTGAAGGAAAAGCCCTGGGCAAATGAAGTTGTTCTTTAGGTTGTAGGAGTTACGAAATGCGTTTACTACAATGCAGCTTCTGTCAACTGGTCATGATCATATGACACCTTCGAATCGATTCTGCAACTTCGAGTGAGGTCGGATGCATGGCCTATACTCAGACAAAATTCGATGATGACGATTGCCCCTTTTCCTATTGCTTATGTTGGGAGGATGTTTTCTAGACCCATTTCAAGCGTTGCCAACAATTACACTTGCAATGGTGAAGGAGGGAGCGGATTTTCAGGTGGCCGGATCCGTCAGGTGACTCGACGCAGATATTTAGCAATATGAAAGTGTAGAAGAAGATAAGGCAAGGCCACCAAGGAAAGCGCAACTGTCCGTTTTCAAAATGTCTTTCTTTTTCGCAAACCTTAGGCATGTAGAGAGATATTTGAGTGTTGAAGTGGCAAAAATCCAGCATGAAATTTTCAGCGTCCTCGACGTTTACTCGACGAAATTTGAGAGACCCTATCTTTCTGCATGGAAGGCTTTCAGAGCAATTTCAATACTTCTTGGAAACGCGAAATCCAGCTCTATCTAACCTACCTCAAACTGCTTCAAAGGTTATGAAATGGAGGAATGCAACCTTTTCATCGAGGGTGTAGATTTCGACGTTTTTTTTTGAAATTTCAGGCAAATCTGACCCAGTGACAATCGCGCCGCAGCTGCCGTTGAATCGGCCGTTGATTGATACACTCGGCTGTTTTGATATACTCAAGCAAGGAATCAAGATTGAATCGCAACCCCGTGCCTTCAGGATTTCTGTGCATTTCTGAACGAACCTGACTTTGAGGTCACACAAAGTTAATGCCTCTTTCCTCGAGTCGATATTTCAGTAAATACACAAAAGTGTGCAGCGATGAAAGACAGTGCACAGATGACAAGATAAGGCTTCCATAACATTATTTGCTGCAATTTTTTGGTTTATTTTGCAGGATTTATTTTGGTTAATTAATTGAATGGATTTGCTCTGTTTAGGGGTCGTGCCAGGATCACAATTTCGGGGGGGGGTCGCGCGGTTTGACCACTACTTCAACGACGATTTACTGGCAGATATGGCTCAATTTTGGTATTATGTCTTGACTAGTCCGGGCCAAAAGCGGGAGAAACCTTGAGTGGATGTACTAGAACAATTATTAAGGTTTGATAGTTGTTTATCTGGGGTCGCCGGCGAAGTTGAAATCTGGGCAACAGTGGGTTGCTTTTGAAATGTTTCGAGTCATACTTGCGCCAGGGAGAAATTACATTTAGTGTGGTCAGGCATTTCTTAGGTTAATACTGCTACTGTAGTGACGTACCTCAAGGGCCTGTCTTAGCACCGTTGGTACTCTGAGCTATACGATGGATATCCCATTCTTTATCAGGGTGTCTCACGATATCAGAACGTTCGGATGTATGTAGAAGTTTTGAGCTTCTTACAATTCGCATACAGGAGCCTGCTGAACACAATTCAGAATGTTCGATAGTGAAACTGACCGAGTGGGTGCCTTGTAGAGGTTAACTGCAGACCTGTAAGCAATGTTCAGATTCCATATTGTTGGAGTGTATAGGAAGTTATGAGTTGAATAATAGTCTACCGAAAAACTGCGGCACTGAGAGACATTGGCGCGATTACCAATAATAAGCTCAAGCTTGCAGACCATTTTGGAAAGGTTACAAGAAGGGTCAACCCTACGTTGCGCAAAGAACAACGAGGGGGTCGCATTTTGCCGAACGAAAGGGGGGTCGCGCATACAGAGGGACGGGGCTGCAAGAGGGCGACAAGGCAGTGTGCGGCAGTGCACTTTCACGCCCTAATGTTCTCCAAAAGCTCTGCACCGTGCAGCTGTCGGAAAGTCGCACAGACAAGAGCTCCATGGGAGCATTAGAGCATGCAGGGTATTATAAGTCTCACTTCATCCATTATTATCATTGATACACGGACGACGTTTTTGCTCGACAGCATTGATCAAGATCACAATAGCCAAAAATTTTGTTAGAACGTAGTGCAAAAACATGGTCTGTCTTCGATGATCGAACATTCCTGAAATCCCAAGGAGAACAAAGTGTAGAGCAGTTCATGGGGAAGTGAAACAAGAGTACCATATAACAGTACAATGCAACTCAATCACGATACTAACACCTTCTTCAGGAAAATGGAGGACTTTCAAATGCGAGTGCGACTTCTATCCACAGACAGGTGCACGGCGTATACCCGAGCAGGCGTTTTCCCACGAAAAACGCCTTCACTGTCAGGGCCGTAAGCAGACAAACTTCCTCAAGAAAATTTTGATGCTTTTAAATCAAATCTAAGCGGAACAAAATGTAGCGAACTTGCTGAATTGAATTTCAAGGAAACACTGTGGACGAAGATATAAGCTTTCAAAGAAGGCGCCCGTAACTATTGGAGATTTAGATTTTCCAGCTTCTACAAGAAAGACGGTTGGACGTTGACGGAAATCTTGGCACATACCTGAAATTAGAAACCACTAGGAATAACGGTACCTAGGTTTACAAAAAATCCTCTCAATTCCTCTAATAAAACTTTTGATTTTCATTTTTTCATTTTGTTTGTTTTCTGTTTTTTTTGTTTTTTTTTTTTTTTTTTTTTTTTTTTTTTCAATCCGCGTCAACGAGTGGAAAACGCGCTCCACGCTACCTCGCGCCGCGGTAAGGGCGCGAATTCCTACATTCAAACTTTACTATTCGGTTTCCTGCCTTATTTATTTCTGTTAAGGAATGTTTCTGTTCTCTTTTTGTTAGGGAACCCTTCCGTACTGCTTTAGAGGCCGTGCTAAAGGCCTTAAAGCAGTACGGAAGGGTTCCCGGCGCTATTGCATTATTACAACCCCAGTAGGGGGTGTCAAAAAATTTTTTCGCTGAAACTTCGTCTATTGGGGTTATCGGAGGTCCTGATCACGAATATTAGATCCATTTTTGACGCTGGCGTCAAATTGGCGTCAGACGGCGCCAGTTAGCGCCGCTACTGAATCTCACGAAATTCGCTGTAAATTTTTATGTAGGGGTTTTGTAGGGGTTTTGTTGGTTTGTAGGGGTTTTGTTAATTGTAAGGGTTATTTGGGGCCCTGATTACGAATATCACATTCCTTTTCGTCGCTCTCGCTGTTTTCACGCTGATTTTCTGCTTTTCTGGGCTCTCTCACTTAGTTCCTAGGACTAAGGTTATGTGAAGAAAATTTGTGTTATTTTCGGGATTTCTTCAGGAATAAAGAGAAGAAGCCATGTACACACTTCAACTTTATTGGACAAAGACGTTGATACACACAGAAATACACCGTAACACTAAAAAACACACATGTCCAATAGGGGGGGGTCGCACTGACACCCCTTGAAATGGAGGGGGTCGCAAAAAATTTCGAATAGCGTACATTATACGAAGTTATTGGCTCTCAAAAAAAGACTTGTTAAAATATGATGCAGGCTGGGCCGGATATTTTAGTTAGATGTTTCCGTCTTTCGCTTGCGACCGGCTACCCAGTTGTAGAGAAGGCTTTAGATTGCTGGGACTAAAACCCCCGACTCCCAGGTGAATCGGGAATGTATCAACCCTTTTGTAATTAGTATTGGAGATACGACCCCCAGTGCTGAAACTGTGAAAAGCGGATATCCAAACAAGCAATGCACGTCAATCTGCGTATGTACTCATGCGCAAGAATTTTTCTAGAAAATATTAAACGCTATTAAAATTTTGTTTTCCGCTCCGGATAAGTTTTCACAGTAGACCCCGGTTGAGTTCAAAGCAAGCAGTGCGTATTTCGCAAGAATTAATGGCATCAGTTTTCTTATAGATTTAAGAAGATTTGAGATTGTTACTGAGTACAACCTTTTTCTTTCATGTGCGTATCGTTTTTTTCTCAGTTCACGCACTGTAAAAACGACTCGAGGGCTTGATGGCACGTTGACGCTATTTGAGTAAAGATTGCATCCCTATTTATTATGGCGAGGGTTTCTCCGTCGTTTTGTTCGATTTTTTTTGTATGTGGGTGATATTTACTAACGAATCTGATGACTGCCCATCAATGGTTCGTTGCTTTTACGCTTTTGGTTGGATGTATTCTACCCTCCATGATTCGTGCACTTTCATCGGCATCATTTACTGCTCACTTAGGCGAGCCTCACTGACATCAACCCTGAATTCGGAGTAAGAATTTTTGATTCTTGAATAAAGGCATTTCAAAAAACTTCTTCGTAGGTGGGGTGGTCACAAATGGTGGCTTGGGCAGTACACGGGTTGGGTCTTACGCTGTGGGCTCGTGTTCAGATCAAAGAGGCAACTGTAATACTTTGACTTGCTCGAGAACAAGTTAGGTTGGTTGCATTGCCCAACTGGCTGCACTTCCATGGCGGTCATGCAGTTTCAGGACAACGATCTGGTGGTAAGACAGTCTACTTTTAGCTCATACACAGCATAAGAGGCCCGTACTTCGGCGCTGACTTTCTAGGGTCATTTTTTGTATCCGGCAGGCTTGTGAATACAGGGGCATGATTTTTTTTTGTTTTTTTTTCTTTTAGTTGTACAGTTTAGCCGTTTTTTGTGAATACTTGCGCTGAACTAACACCACTCTTCCCTAGTGTAGCGCCCCATTGAGTGCACTGAGTAATAAATGAATAAATAAATGAATTAAATATTTGCTTGCATTTCCTGCTAAAGGTCGTTTATTTCTTTTCCAATAAACTTCACCGAAGACTATTTCAAAGCGAGCTTCTGTTAAGATCAATCAATACTAAAAAAATGATTTACCATTTGCAGAATGATAGCTTCACAAGATTGGGTCAAACATTATCTATCATTATCAAACAAATGGAAAACGATATCGTGATGCGACATCATTTAAACCCTCGAATTCCATATCGACACTTTTCTGCCACCATCAGGAACTCATTATGCGCCATCAGTCAACCTGAAAGAATCGACGGTAGGCCGTTATCAGATGATTGCATTTGAATATGATTGAATGCTGAACACAGATTCTTTTGGTTACTGTTCTGGAGTTGAAAATGGACTTACGCCGATTCCTTCAACGGCATTTCGATAGCGTATGCGAGGAATTTCCGTCAAGTTTGAATTGTTTGCGCTTGGTATTTGATAGCGATTTGTTTTGGACGACGAAAAAGCAGGGAAAAGGCTTGAGCCGACGATATTGAGCCGGCGAAGATTCACAATAAAAGAAAAATAGAGCAAAATTTACAAAAATTTCTGGAGATCGCAAATGGAGAGCCTCCTTGTGATCATAGTGGGAAGGGTTTCGAAGTGCATTCCTGAGAGTATCGAGACGATTCCATTTTTCTTTAAACCTGTGAACCTTCGTGAGCCCAACAGGATGATGTGTGAGTGTTCCTGATTGACGCCGAATTACCTTCAAATGCCATTCCTTTGATAGCATGCGAGAAATTTTCGTGAGTTTCAATTTGTCTATTTTCAATTCGCTGCTGGTCATTTTGATCGCGCAGCATTGCTTTTCTTTTGTAAACCTTTCGTGTGCTCAACAAGACATCGCCGGTTTAGGCCTAATCAGCCTTCTCGTCGTGCAAAACTTTGCACCATCCAAAATTCAGGTGCCAAATGAGAATGGACAAGCTGGAGCTGATCAGGAATTCGTCGGTGTAGCTAATTGTTATCAATCGCAACCGAGATCAAACGAAACTCCTCTCGGTTTTCAGACACTGCCGACGATGGCTGCTATACAGAATCATGAGATTCCCACCAACTCTAGGTACCTGAAACACGGTCAAGCGTGCGTTGAGGATCCTCGACAGGTTGGCAGGGGGGTCGTCTTCAGCCCGCTGGAAGGAAGAGGTCGGTTGGATCGATGCAGTAGGATCATCACTCCCGAAGAACTCCATAAAAGGCAAAGATCAACGAGTGATCGATGCAACGAGTGTCGATGCTGTGCAAGCTTAGCCGCAGGATTTCCAATAACAATGCTTATTCCGCTCACATAAAATTTTCGTGGTTCAAAGGGGTCCGCGTAGTAATTCTACGCTACCTAAGTGATTTATCACGACAAGGTCAAAGAATCCAAAATTCGCACATTTTTTGACGAACATTTTATCCTTCAAGTGACACCAACATGAAGGGATGTGATGCACACGGCGCGTCCCAGAGTGAGCCCAGCCACTTGCGCGCGCTTAGACATCGGCCCCATAATGTGAAATCTTGGTTGTGGAGAAGCTCAAGAGGATTCCGAAAGGGGCCGTTTAAACTGACCGGTTAAATCCGCTATTCAAAAAGAAATGCAGTCTTCAGCGTCAAATTCATAAGCATGTGAATCGTTCAAGTTGAGGATCGCTGAACAATTTTAAACTTCTTGGAGAGAGGAAAGCATATTGGATTCCGATTCTTTGCCCACTTTTGTACACGATATCGCCAGAGCTATAGTCGTTGAAGGTCAATGCAGCGAAAAAGGACCTTTTGGCGATACTCGAGCGAAAATCTCGATAGAGCCCTTTCCAAACATTGGTCGTGTTGAGCTTGAATAATCTAATAGTCCTACTAATCTTTGAATAGAGAAAATCTTCTAGTTTATGATGACGTATCAACTTTTTGAATTTGACGGAAATGAAGCAAGTTATTGCTTCGGAAAGTGTAAAAACTCGTGCTCATCTCGAATTTTCCTCGTTAATTGATCTAAATTTGTTATTTCTTATAATTTTTTCCTGTAATTTTGTACTGATTAGAAAAAGCTCTTCACAAAACTTCCAAATCTGCTTTCAGATTGAAAATTCGTCATATTTGAAGAAAGTTATAATCATTTGAATATTTGTTCAAATTTCAATAGTAAATAAGCTGCTCCACGGCCAACGCAAAAGATCAAACAACACCCAGCTGGCTAAGGCGGTTACAAGGCTTCTGTCAACCAAAAGGTGGACGTGTAGATTGAGAAGTATACTCTGTGTAGTACTAGAATTGTAAGCCTTTGAAGGAAATAAAGAAGAAGAGATGCTGTCATAGTACGCTATTTTTCATGAATAGTTCGTCGTTTTTTGCTCCGTTTGTTGGTAAGATTCATTGCTAATTTTTCTTTGACTTCTTGTACTTGATGAATCTTTTTCGGTGGAGGGTTGGGTAACAGGGTTTTTTGATGAAAGGTTTTCGAAGAGGATTAAGCATTTTTCCCATGCTTCGACTTGTTAGGAGTTGAGGAGAGACCTTCATAGACTCTCATAGACTTCGGTCGCTGGAGGAGGTCGTATGCCAAATTTTTCTCGACGCCCCGGCTTGACCCTCATCTGAAACTTCACGGTTGGCATTACCTGTTGACTAGCTGTGTAGTAGAGTGCCTACTGAAATAGAAATTCACTGTTTTCTAAGGTCGCCATCTCTTCCTATGGCAAAAAAATAAATATCTGATAGATTGACGAACGTTGTAGTGCAATAAAGTGTGCAGGACGGATTCACGAGCCAAATAGGACGCCCTCATTGTGTAGACAAACCTCACGTCAACTTTGTTCAAGAAAACAGTCTGAGGAGAATATTACGCTAAACTCCACGCAGATGTCATCGGAAGAATATAGAAAAATGTTGAGTTATTTTTAAAGACCTCATTATTATCAATTTGTACAACATAAATATTATTCGCTTCAAGCGAAAAAGGTGGGAGCAGGGTCAACAAAGTTCAACGAGGGGGTGGGGGGTCGTATTTTGGGGGTGAAAAAGAGGGGGGTCGTAATCGCGGGGTCATCGTCGCAATACGCAGCGGTTTTCATGGGTGTAGGTGAGGAGTGGTGGTTTTCGCTATAAGAAACCTAAATGAGTGAAAAAAACGTAATAAAGTATATATTTTTCAGGTTTTCTCGCTCTGTTCCTCAGACTCAGACCATCAAATGATCAGAATTGAAACGTTTGCTTTCGCGATAGAAGGTGGAGGGGTATAAATGTCGAGGGCTTCTCCAACTATCAACCACAACGAGTGCATGGCGCACCTCAGAGCAGAAGAGTCTACTGCGGAAGTGTCCATATTTGACTGTTCACGTACACAAATATGCTCTCGAGGATAACCAATGTCTTAAACTAGACTTAACTTCGTAAAAAAGTGACCAGTAGGGTAGACTGACTACTGATGGTTTACCAGAAGCGTTTGGAGAAAAAAATTAAGTATTTACAACTTTCTAGAAAAGGGTTCAGTATCTTTCATAAAGCGCAATGCTTGTGCGATGTTATATTATCATTACTCCAAATAAAATTGGGTATGAAGAGAGGTGTGAGTGTTTGAGTGCAGAAAACTCGTGTTTTCAAAAACGGTCCAACGGGGCGATTTTTTGACTCCTTCAACTTTGAAAGGAGTTCAAGTATTTGGAAAGCTCTAACCTTCTTCTTCAATCCAGGGGGACAAGAACTGCAAAAAGTTCAATCTGAAGAAAGTTATAACAATTCAAAGCCAAAAAACCAGCGCTCTGCAAAAAATCGGTCCGCGATTTCCCCAAAACGGTCCAACGGGGCGATTTTTTGACTCCATCAATTTTGAAAAAGTTCAAGTATTCGTTAAAAGCTCTAACCTTCTTTTAACCCAGGGGGACAATAATTGCAAAAGGTTAATTTGAAGAAAGTTATAGTCATTGAAAGCCAAAAAACCCGGTCTGAAAAAAAACGGTCCAACGGGGCGATTTTTTGAAGAAAAGAGACTTTGCAAAAGTTCAAGCACTTTTTAGAAAGAAAACAATCTGAACTTTCAGAATTTCTATATCACTTCTCACAAGTTCCATGTCTAACCCTTGCGGGTTTAGTGAGTTTAACTTGTTCAAGAACCAGAGCACTCAAATGCTGTTTGATCTTCGAAATAAACTATGTGGGGTTGTGAAAAATGATAGGAAAGACCGTTATTTTGCCACCAGAATTGAGCTGTTCTGGATTCTGCGAAAGCGTGAGAAAGGTCATCAGGAATCGGGTAGGCTGACGGCAATGTGTGGCTTCCCAAATTCGGCACGCTCGAAAGTTTCGCAATCCTTGAAAACCTCGAATGGTGCCGCAAACCAGCTTTTGTTCGCTTTGAAACTCTGATTCTCCTTGAAGTAGCGTGCAGAAACGCCTTCTCGGTGCTATGAACTGGAAATTTAATGATTAGGAACCGATCCACCATTGAGGCCACCACTCCATGTGGAGACCGGTGTTTGGTGAGAGAACAGAAGTCAGGAAATGCAATATACAGGAACTATCATGAGCGAACCAACCGTGAGCGCTCACAGTTTCTGCAACTTTTCACCTAGCTTTCCCAAGCCAGATGAGCCATTCCACCAAACGTTTCCATGTGGGCACTGTTGCGCTACATCTGTGTGCATAAGACCGGAGTTTTGGAATTCAAATGGGACCATTTGTCCACTTAAATCATCAGTAAAACCGCGACGTGTCATTTATGTGATGGAAGATTAAGCGGTCGTAGCGCTTTGTTTCGAGCGCATAAATTCGATCAATACAAGTAGCATCCATAATTGTCGTTTTTCACAAGAATTATAGTTGCACTGAGATATAGTGCTTAAGATTTGGAAAATCCAAATGGCAGACAGTCGGTGGTTGCGAACGCTGCTGTTCCTCGGCTTAACATAAAGAAAGGTAGCGCCGTAGTGAAGTTTTCTGAATCCATTGTTCCTAACGTAACCTTGCTCTACCGATTCCCACGCTTTCCTCTCATAATGTCTTATACAAATTGATAATGAATGAGGACTTATTAAAATAGCTCGAAATTTTTTTTAATATCTCCGGTGAGCCGCCACTCGACATCTGCGTAGAGTTTTTACCTAATCTCCTTCTCAGTGTTTTCTGAACAAAGTTGACGTGAAGTACGACTACAATGAGGGCCGCCCTCGGTGGGCTCGTGCAGCTGGTCTTGCACACTTCATGCATCGGCGGCAGGCAAATCGGCGTCAATCACAGAACCACTTACACATTCCTGTTGGGCTCACGAAAGGTTTACAGGTTTAAAGAAAAATGGAATTCGTCTTCGAGTACTTTCTAGGGAGATTGCACTTCGAAAAACCCTTACTATGATCAGCAAGGAGCTCTTTACATGTGCGATCTCCCTAGAAATTTTTGAAATTTTTCTCTATTTTTCTTTTACTGTGAATCTCGTTCGTGCTCAATATCGTCGGCTCAAGCCTTTTCCTTTTTCGTCGTACAATACAAATCGCTATCAAAAACCAAGCGCAAACAATTTAAACTTGACGAAAATTTCTTGCATACGCTATCGAAACTGCGTGTTGAAGGGGAATCGGCGGTCAGTCATTTTCACCACCAGTAACAGGGTTAACCAAAAGAATCTGTGTCCAGCATTCAAAGTGCAATGCTTCAGATAGGCTTGACGCGATTTCTTTCAGGTGGACTGATGGGCGCAGTAGATGGAGCTATGATGGGTGCAGAAGAAGGTGCGATGATGGGAGGATTCGGATGGGGTTAAATGATGTGATCACGATATCGTTTTCCATTTGTTTGATAATGATAGATAATGTTTGACCTAATTTTGTGAAGCTATCATTCCGCAGATGGTAAATCATTTTCGTAGTATGGATTGATCTTAACAGAAGATAGCTTTGAAATAGTTTTCGGTGAAATTTATTGAAAAGAAATACAAACGAACCTATTAGTCAGAAACCAAGCAATATTTAATTTATTCATTTGTTACTCAATGCACTCAATGAGACGCTACAATAGGGCAGAAGAGTGGTGTAAGTTCAGTGCAAGTATTCACAAAAAAAACGGCTAAACTAAAATGACCTTCGAAAGTCAGCGCAGAATTACGGGCCTCTCATTAGTGTATTGAGGCCGTAAGTAGGCAACTGACTACCCGCCAGAATCGGTTGTCCCTTTGAAACTGAATGACGCCCATGGAAGGCAGGCCAAGTCCTGGCAATACAACCAACTTAACATTGTTTCTCGGCAAGTCCAATATTGTAGTTGCATCTGTGATCTTAAACACGAGCCCAGGGCGTAAGACCTAACCCGAGTACTGCCCGAAGCAAACTTGGTGACCAGCACCTACGAAAAGTTTTTTGAAGTGCTTGCTTTCCAAATCAGACAACTTCTTGCTTCTCTGAATTTTCAGGTGGTGATAGCAGTGAGGCCGCCTAAGTGAGCAGTAATGATGCGATGACAGTGCAACGAAGCATGGAAGGTAGGACACATCCTACAATAAGGCGTAATAGTACCACATTGTTGTGCAACATTCAGATCGTTAGTAATTCACCCACAAATAAAAAAATCTCGAACAACAACGAGGGAACCCTCGCCATACTCCCATAGGGATGGTATCGTTTTCTGCCGATTGAAACTACAAAGTTAACAGATGTCCCGATAACCTCAGAAGTCGGGGTTTAGTCCCCGCAATCTAACACGCCCTCTCTACAACTGGTAGCCGTCGTAAGCAAAAGACGGAAAACATCTAAAAAAAAGTTATCAGGCGAAGGTCAGCTATCATATTTTGATGAGTCTTTTCAAAGAGCATTATTTCATGTAGGGAACGGTACTCCAAATGTGATGGCGATAAGAGCCTTGAAGTGTCAAAGTGATTTTCAAATGCTTGCCATCGAGGTTCCAAAAGATGGGCTACAATGGTGCATAAGCAGGCTTGGTAACCTTTCCAAAGATGGTCTGCAAGCTTGAGCTTATTATTGGTAATCGCGCCAAGGTCTCTTACTGTGCCGCAGTTTTTCGGTAGACTGTTATTCAACTCATAACTTCCTAGAGTACATCCAACAATATGGAATCTGAACATTGCTTACAGGTCTGCAGTTAACCTCTACAAGGCACCCACTCGGTCAGTTTCACTATCGAACATTCTGAATTGTGTTCAGCAGGCTCCTGTTATGCGAATTGTAAGAAGCTCAAAACTTCTACATACATCCGAACCCCTGATATCGGGAGACACCCTGATGAAAGATGGGAGATCCATCGTATAGGCTAGAAGTACCAACGGTGCTAAGACAGGCCCTTGAGGTACGTCACTACATAGCGATCTTGTAACAGACTCGGAACGAAATCTCCAAGATTGTCTATGTACATCCACGTCCATAGGGTTGTTTTGGGGTCCAGGGACCAGTCAAGAAATATTACCAAAGCGTTGGAGGCTCTCTGAGCAGGGTGAAAATCGTGTCGAGTACGTGGTCGCAGAAGTACGACCCCCCCCCCCCCGAAATCGAGATCCTGGCACGACCCCCTCTAACAGAGCAAATTCAATTAATTAATCAAAATAAATCCTGCAAAATAAATCAAAAAAATCCTGCAAAATAATGTTATGGACGCCTCATCTTGTCATCTATGCACTGTCTTTCATCGCTGCACACTTTTGTGTATTTACTGAAATATCGACTCGAGGAAAGAGGCATTAACTTTGTGTGACCTCAAAGTCAGGTTCGTTCAGAAATCCTGAAGGCACGGGGTTGCGATTTAATCTTAATTCCTGCTTGAGTATATCAAAACAGCCGAGTGTATCAAAGGCCGATTCAACGGCAGCTGCGGCGCGATTGTCACTGGGTCAGATTTGCCGAAATCCCAAAAAAAACCGTCGAAATCTACACCCTCGATGAAAAGGTTGCATTCCTCCATTTCATAACCTTTGAAGCAGTTTGAGGTAGGGTTAGATAGAGCTGGATTTCGCGTTTCCAAGAAGTATTGAAATTGCTCTGAAAGTCCTTCCATGCAGAAAGATAGGGTCTCTCAAATTTCGTCGAGTAAACGTCGAGGATGCTGAAATTTTCATGCTAGTTTTTGCCACTTCAAAAGCAATATCTCTCTAATGTCGTAAGGTCCTGAAAAAGGGAAGATAGTTTTGGAAAGCGGAAGGTTTGCGCTTTCTGATGGTCTTCTTAGCTTTCTTCTACATTTCCTAGTTGAGAAGATATCTGCGTCGAGTATGTAACGAGGACGGATCCGGCCACCTGAAAATCCGCTCCCTCCTTCACCATTGCAAGTGTAATTGTTGGCAACGCTTGAAATGGGTCTAGAAAACATCCTCCCAACATAAGCAATAGGAAAAGGGGCAATCGTCATCATCGAATTTTGTCTGAGTATAGGCCATGCATCCGACCTCACTCGAAGTTGCAGAATCGATTCGAAGGTGTCATATGATCATGACCAGTTGACAGAAGCTGCATTGTAGTAAACGCATTTCGTAACTCCTACAACCTAAAGAACAACTTCATTTGCCCAGGGCTTTTTCCTTCACGGTTGTCGTTTTTGCGACAGGGTCCCTAACAACAGTGTCATTCTCAGCGAGGTATTAAGGGAGAAGGAGCGAGCGATAGGCAGAGGAGGTGCCTTTGCAGCGCGTGCGCACATGTGGCAGTTCTTTGCGGGGATGCACTTTCATTCTTTGTACTGCCTTCAAATACAGTGCGTTTCAAAAGTATAAAGCCACCCTTGAATGAAGCTGTTCCAAGTTAGAATGAAGGTTCCGTGATTTGATGAATAGTTTATCGAATTCAGCACGCTCTGAAACTATAGTAAACTTTGTTGTACAAACCACTATAAGCTAGAAACGGTTCCATAAGAAAATTTGAAAAACTCCCCTGTTTCAAAAGTATAAAGCCACCCCGGGCGAGTAGGCAACAGCGGTAAAAATTTTTGTTCCTGTTAACTCATTTGGAGTTCTTTGGCCATAATTAGCACAAACACATTACGTCTTCAATATATCTCGTGGATCTACGTTTTCTTTGGAAGAGCAAGTTCGTGCGAGGACGTTACATCGAGCTGCCCATTCAAATCGCTCCATTGCTGCTCAACTTGGACGTTCTCAAAGCTGTATCGACATTTCTTTTGAGGAATCCAGCTTATCATGAAAGGAAAGATCCCTGAAAGGTCACGTGTTCTGCTTGAGTATTATATCCGCCATATTAAACGATCCCTTTCCAATTCTACTGCGACCATCAGTCAGATCCGATACGAGCTCTCCCTTTTTGCTTCGAAAAGTTCCATCTAGAGGGTCGCTAACTCTGCTCCAAAATATCGTCTAGGAGTGGCGTTATCCCTAGCGCCATCCGCCTATCTGGAGTCATTTTTGGTATCACGTGTTCTGCTCAACGTGGTAACACCAGGTCTTCTCAACAATTTCTTCGATTGGGCAGAAGTTTGGTATGTATTTCCTTTTTGTCTTCCGCGTGGTAACTCTCTTTCCCTTACGAGTTAAGGTCGGTCAAGCTTCATACTTGTCGCGAATCGCGAGATCGCTCCCCAAGGTTTTCCCCCGGGCGTGTTGGTTCCTACCGTAGCCAGCCACCTTGACCACCTGCCTTTGCTCTATTCATCGATTATGCGGGAAACCGCGGCCACCAAGTGGCATCGATGATGGCATCGCCAGTCGACTTTCTACTTCAACGTCTGTGCGGTTGCCCAGCCCGTAGCCTTGCTACCGGCTTCCATCTCGTCAGTATGCTCGTCTCTCCCTGCCGGCCCCACTCACTAGTTCAGCCGGCCCCACTAACGTCCCTAACGGCCTGCCGTTCCGCTCTCGGAGAGACTCCGGCCCCGTCGCCCAGGCTGGTCCCGGTGTGGCTGCTACCTAGGGCACGAGCCCTTAGAATCTGCTCAATATTCCACTATTCCGTCATACTCAGGACGGCTTCAAGAAAACTCCCTTGGCTGGTCCGGACCAACCCGGACCAGGCGACGTAGGGCAACAGGCCCTCCCGGCGGAGAGGTTTGACATTCTTTTACTTCCACGTAGGCATACTAACAGTTTAACTTATTGTACATAGTTTGCTAAGTAACATAAATCTAATAATACCTTAGTGTTGTGTTAGTGTAGCAATACGATGTAGTACATTGTGTCTTTGGTATGCTGGTGGCGGGATATGAGCCCGACGATGCCAGCGCTAGAAGTGTTTAACTAACAGGTGCAGTGGCTGGGGATAGTTCAGCGAGCCCCTTGGGAGTTGGGAGGCAGTATGGCGTAGACGGCCAAGTAGGGGGAGGGAAGGACCATCTTAGGAGTAGCCTCTAAGGTACCTACAGCTCTCCTCGCCAGCTACTCCTGGTGCAGGACGCCTCCGATCCGCAACATTCACTCTTGTATTGCGGTACACTATTGGCTATGTTAATGCGCACCTATGCGTGCACAAAAATATACGAAGTTATTATAATATCGTGCGACAATCCATGATGAAGACTCCACGTCCGGAACAGCATCACAAAGCACCTCGTCTCGAACTCGCCCGGAGGAACATGCGAACGAGTTGGGGTTCGGTAGGTGATTCTACGGGGGTAGGGAGGCACTTTCATCATGACGTTTAGTTAATGGCTTGTAGTGTTCAGTTCATTTTCTGTGGTTGAAAGAACTTCAACTTAGACGGGCCGGATGGTCATCACAGATTCTGGAGAGATTTTAGCAAAGATCCGCTGGTATTTAGCAGGAGAGACTTCGGTGGTGGCGCATAGATGGTCTGAGCTGCATTCTACAGCGATGCTGTGCTCCCTCTGTCTTTCGTCTCGTGTCAAATGGACCCCAGTGAGAATCAGGATGCTTTTCTTAATGATCTTCTCTCGTTTCTGTGTGGAAGTCGTCGGCAAAACTTCATCTTTATGCACGATTACGCCACCATCCATCGCAGCCGGTCCACTCAACACCGGGTTTACGTCAACAAAATCAGTGTACTGGAATGGCCTGCTAGCAGCCTAGATCCAAATCCAATAAAAAACACCTGGGGTATCATTGTCCGACAGATATACGCGTATGGAAAGCAGTACAGTAACGTGGGAGACCTCAGACAGCCATCGAGACGTTTTCCTACCACCTGAATCCCGCTATACTTCTGAAGCTCACGGATAGTATGCCAAATGGTCTATTAAATCTCACTTCTAAAAAAGGAAGTCACGCTAGTTACTAATATTTACGATGTTCACTTTTTCTCTGGAAAAATAGAGTTATGTTGCAAGTGGCTTTATACTTTTGAAACAGGGGATATTTGGAAATCTTCTTATAAAAATGTATGTGAATCATTTTGTTTCCTGAAATAAAGAGAACAATGGTTTCCAAACACGCTGAATTCAATAAAGTTTATGGCAAGCCATGAAATACTCACCTTAACTCGGAAAGTTAGTTTTCATGGGTGGCTTTATACTTTTGAAACGCACTGTAGAACCCATCATAAAGTGGCGAAAATGAGCGACTGAACCTGCAAAGAAAATTTAATATCATGTTTTTTCAGATATTTTCATTTTCTGCTGCGCTATACCCTCTTACCTATCTGCACCACGATACCAACTGCTGTTACTGACCCCCCAAGAGTACGACCCCCCATGACCCAGCCCGACAGGTACGACCCCTGTCGAGGATTTCCTCGAACCGATATTCACCCTGCCTCTGAGGAATCCGTGTTGCTTGGTTTGGATGACCTTGGATCTTTGAAGCCACAGCGTAAGTTTACCTCAGACCAATCTTAACATAACGGCAGGCGCTGGAATAAGGCCGCTAGGGCTGAAGTCGGAGAGGAGGGGATTTCAGAGATTGCAGAAAAAATATACAGTGCGTACCAAAAGTATGTGGACACCCTAGAATCGATTCTCAGGAGTCAGCTAAAGGCTTTTTGTGTTATGAAACCTTCCACCATTCAACTCCTAGTGGTCGATAACCTACATGACATTTTTCGGCAAAAGATTTCGTTCTAA